>WXVQ01000099.1:2999-67812 GCA_013372465.1 Nitzschia sp. Nitz4
CGACATGCCTCCGCATTCACTTATATTGCGATTTGCGAGGAGCGACTGCAACAAAAACAACAATAACCACAACAACAACGACCAGAACGGTTCGAGTTGCAAAATCTTCGAGAACTGCATTACTGGTACTGCCTAACTGCATTACCTTACTTTACCAACCAAGAGTCTCATACAAAGATGCCTTTGTTTGGACGCAAAAAGAACAAGAAGGATGACAAGGCAGCCACAACAAACTCCAACAAGAACAACAACAGCAACAAGAGTGCATCCGCCAAACCTCAAGTCGTGGTCAAGATTGTGGGCGACTCCAAACATGTAACAACCACTAAAACAGATGCTCGTGGCAATGCTCTTCGAGAAACTGTCATTTCCAAATTGACTCCGGAAGAACTTCGGCTACTCTCTGGGAATGATGACAATGGAGGATTCTCGGCTTCTTTTAACAACGTATCTACTGCTTCTGTCACTGCGGCGAATCCAAACACCGGGCAAGCTCTTAGTGCTACTGCTCGGACTTCCAATACAAAGGCAACCAACAACAACAGCAACAACAACAAGCCAACCCCCAGAAAGCCTGGCAAGTCTCTCGAGGAGGCCATGGGAAACGGGCCCTACACGCCTCCACCTGCACCTTACAATCCTCATAACAATACAGGTGGGCGTCCCAACCCTCCTTCGGATGAACCTTCCATTGCAGCTTGGAGTTTGACAGATGATCTCAACAGACCTCGTGCTCAACTCGGAAATCAACAGCAACAACATGTGAATGATGATCCTTCCATTGCTGGTTGGAGTCTAGCCGAAGGGATTTCCAACAACCCGTCGGCCCCGCCAGCAAGAAGTGCACCACCACCACCACCACAGCAACAACAGGCTCAACAACAACCCCTTCGACCTGTCCGCGAAGACATTTCTTCCGCACCCAGCGCCGATTCCGCCACTTCTCCCAACAACAATAGTAGTAGTAATACTACCGGTACTTCAGACCAAGAAGCGATTGCTGTCACCCGCGAATTGGTCAAACAATTCATTGCCGATATTTGGAATCGTGGGGATGTCGAATTGATTCCTCGCGTTTGTCACCGCAAACTTCGTTTCAACGGCCATGTCGGTATGGATTTGGTCGGTCACGATGGATTTGCCCGGATGGTCACGACGGTACGAGATGCCTTGACGGATTATCATTGTGAAATTCATAGTATGGTAGTAGAAAGCAATAAGGCCTTTTGTCGGTTGCGGTTCAGTGGCAAGCATACGGGTAATCTGTTGGGATATCCCCCGACAGGAAAGTCGGTTACATGGATGGGTGCCTCGGAATTTACTTGTAAAGACGGACAGATTCTCAAAGTGTGGGAATTGGGAGATGTCAAATCATTGGAGGAACAATTGCGGAGTTGAGAAGAGAACGATGTTGTGATGTGAGAGTGGTGGCAGTGGATGTAACTGATGCAACTGATATAACTGATATAACTGATATAACTGATATGAAATAAGACGTATACTGATGTGATTGCGTATGCACTGAAAACGGGGAGAAGGTAATATATGTGGAGCTACTCAAGGCATCATACGGCACCCTCCGAGCAGCATGACTATTCTGGGAGATGTTGACCACGCAATTGAAGGAATGGGGTTTCACAATCAACCCATATGATGAGTGTGTTGCCAACAAGATGGTGAATGGTAAACAACTTACCGTAGCGTGGCATGTTGATGACCTCCAGGTGTCACATGTGATGCCCGAGGTGGTAGAGGACTTCGTGGATCAAATGAGAGACGTATTTGGAAAAGAGAGAGGACTTGATGAAGCTATCTGGGTTTTTCTTAGGCGTTTGCAAGCCATCAGAGTTGTGTGATAAACTTGGGTATAGATTTAGGACTATTCCAAACGCAGTGACTCCACAATGTAACTGGCTCCATCGTTGTACATTACAACGACAAATCCCGCAACAGGCCTACCCTTTCCCACGTCCTCCATCGCTCGCCGTGTCTCAACATATCCTGCTAGCTGCTTGTGGGCGCCTGATACAAAAGCAGCAGCCGGAGGTGTCGCAGACGCAACTTGCTTCAGTTCCAGTATCACTACAGACGTCTCAGAACTAAATGTGACATCTGTCCGCTTTCCGGGCTCCGGCAATTCGTCCTCTTGACTTGTCTGCGCTGTGCCTTTCAGAATGTCGTGGGCCTCCGTGACGACATAAGACTGGAATTGAAGCTCCAAGATATGATTATTGTCGTCCGATGAAGCCCAGGCCATTAATTTTGTCATATTGCTTTTCGAAATAGATGTCACAAAGTCCACCAATATCTCTTCACCTTGGGCATACAGATCTTCCGTGGACGTGAGCGCAACCAAATTTTCTAGAGAAGCTCGTATCGTTTTCAGCAGGGGTTCCAGCAGGGTCTTACGATAAAATTCAGAGGTCATGGTGAATGTTGGGTTGGTTGTTGCTTTCCCAGAGGCCGATAGCACCCCAATATGAACCAGCATTGTTAGGTAGTCATTGACATCAATAGTTTCTTGCAAGAGGTGCTCCAAACTCAATTGTTCATTGATCTTGTAACCTGGTCCAGATATTTGGCCCCTTTCAGTCAGCTTGTTTACAACATGCCGTAGATTTTTGGCATTACACAAGACGTTGAATATCGATGAAGGAACCGGCTCCCGAGCCAAACCTTGCGGCACCTCACCAGTGGATAAAAACTCTCGTCGTTTGGTTATTTTTGTTGGATCAAGTAGCAAATTCATTATGCCATTGACAAGTGCCGTGTGATACAAAGGCTGACTGTGAGGAAATCGAAGGTTGTTGAAGTTGCGCTTGAGCGATTCCATGGCAAACTCAAGCTCTCCGTCCCGAAAGGGGGCATGCGTGTGTACATCGTCCAGCATACGCTGAACATGACGCTCTGTCAGTCCAACAACATCCGCCATATTCGGGTCGAACGTAACCGTGGTGATGTTAAGCCCACTCATCTCTTTTATACCAATGGGCGTGATGCCTGTGAGCCATATTTTTGCATTGGCAACATGCTCCAGGAGAGCCTTGACAGCCCGGAAGAATGAAAAATAGTCTTGAAAGCACGACTTGATCTGGTGCTTGACACTTTCGTAGAGATTTTTACCGTGAAAAGGAATCAACTGCAATAGACCTTCACGAACAGGTTGATCATATTCGTCGACGAGAATCAATAGACGTCCTTTCTCCTGTTGCACTGCATTGGCCAAAGCCGCGATCAGCATGCCAATGGATTGAACATTGATTTCTTCGCCTTGCGAAAAAGTTTTGAAGGTTTCATGGAGTTGTGGATTCTGCATCAAAAGAGCAATCACTTTCTGCTTGATAATACATCCGGTTGCCTTGTCCAGCACTCTACAGAGTTGATCCATTTTTCTTCTTCTTCCTTCTTTTCAAAACTGGCAGAGCAAACGTAGCCAAAGTCAAGCCGGAGGACATACCACTTATTTCTATGGTCTTCGCCTGGGGAATAGTTGAGATCCTTGTCAATGTTGGATTCTTTGTTGATCGAGAATACTTCGTCAGCAAGCGAGAACAGTGTGGTTTTCCCAAGTTGCATTGGACGAGTGAAACAGATTGCATTATCTGTGTTGTTGAACAGTTCTTCCAGAAAAGAACTGTTGTCACGATAGCCGCGGAGCTTTCGGTACACATTTGCAGCACCATTCTGGTGGCGTCCAGGGAAATGGAAGCTTTCTTTGCTTCTTTTTGCTGTCCTTTTCGCACCCGATGATTCAGAAGATCTAGCTAGTGGCTTGTTGCTGCTCATGGTGGTGTGGTCGATCTTTTCTTGAAGTGCACTGTTGTACTAGTACGAAGGAACACCACATTCTTTGGCAGTTTAACAGCGGTTATCTTTCTGCTGGCAGTTGTCGGCATCATCTCTCTGCTGGTGGACCCAACACACGGAATCGATAGTCAGAGTTAAGGGGATTCAATCTCCCCTCTAATTTCCCCTTACCCCCAGGGACAGTCATCCTCGCTGCCAGGAGGAGGAGCCAAGACGCGAGCCGCCATCGGCGTTGATCCGACATACTCGTACAGTAGTACCGTTCCCAGCACCGGTTGCATTCTGTAGTCTTTTACTCTTTAAGATACAACAACAACATCATTAATAAAAATAATGGTACGCTAGTTGTTTGTGTGAATAGTTTGGGGTTGTCTTTGTCTTTGTTGTTGTGGTGGTTGTTGTTGTTACGCATATGACTCACACACTCTCACACACTCTCCCCCATTCTTGTGGACTCCACGACAGTCTTTGCCTCCGTTACTCCCCAAATTGGATGCCATTTTGGTCTTGGACAATGAAGGCCAACGATTGGCTGGAAAGTATTATGGTTCTTTCTTGTCGCAACCTCAAGATGGAAAGACTGCCCAAGAACTCAAAAAGAACTTTGAGGTTCAATTGCAACAAAAGATTGCCGGCATTGTGGCCCGTCCCGATGCTGCCGAAGTCGTGACGATTCAAGGAAAGACTGCGGTCTTTTGTGGAGGATCTGGTCCTGGAGCTGGCGGAGACGTTCGTCTGGTTCACGTGGGACCCTCCAATGAAAGTGAGCTTGTCTTGGCCTATTTGTGTGAAGGCATGTACGATGGCTTGTCCCAACTCATGGGTGGGGCCATGGACCGAGCCATGATTTTGGAGAATCTGGAACTCGTCTTTTTGTTGGTTGACGAGCACTGTGATGGAGGATTGATTCTAGAAACGGATGGAACCAAGTTGGCCGGAGCTGTCTTTTTGCGAGACGAAGAGCCAGCTGCGGAGATGGGAGGACAAGCAGTTCCCCAATCGCAGGGAATGCCACCGGGTGTTTCTACAGGAGAAATGTCTATTGGACAAGCCCTTCGTCAAGCAAGAGATCAATGGTTGTCGGGGGGAATGTAATAGGAGAATTAGCACCACCATTGTCATTCTATCTGTTTCCAACCTTCACCCTACCGTACTCGTACTCTGTGTCTCCTAGAAGGTTTCTAGGCAATACATTTTGTACATGAAGAATGGGCTACGTACCACAATACATCTTTACTACTGTTTTTGTTCAGATTGCCACAACAAAAGTACTATGAGCTTCCTTTTCGTTTTAGGCAAAGTAGGCGTCAAAGTCAGCACAGTCGGTACCAGACTTGACAATGGTCAAGGGCAAGTCTGCGGTACGGGCATCGTCTTGGCAGTACATGTCCGCCTTGGCAAAGGCACCCAACTTCTCCGAGCGGTCTGCGTCCTTGCCAATCCACAAGAACAATTCCCATCCGGCATCCAACAAGAATACGTCGCCATCGTCCAACAAGTCCTTGGGCAACTTGGGGCCTTCGGTGAATCCAATCGACACCGTTTCTCCCTTGCCAACTTGTTCCGGATCGGCGTCCTCTCCGCCAGGAAGGCGGAACAAGAGAGGGGCAAACTCGGCAACATCCACATCGGCTTCGTCGTCTGGGCCAATCTCACCCTCGCCCAAGTAGGCCCAAAAGTCGGCATCGTCATCCGATCCTTGCTCCAATACAACAATAGTACCCTCGCTGCACATCTTTTCGGCCAAAGCAGCGGCACGGGCCTTTTCGTTGGGGTTGGCCTGCACATTGACAAGAGGGAAACTGGTTAGAGGACGATGATCAAGAGCAACACGAGACCAATCTAGAATAACAACCGACGCACCGATTCTCCATTCCACAACCAAACCTTGGCAGGCGAAGCCTTGAGGATGAACGAATCTCCAGCATTCAAAGAATTCTTGGATACATCCACTTGAGTCAAAGACATGTTCTTGGCTGTGCCCTTGACACGGAATAGGTTAGGCTTCTCCTCGGTAGGCTCGACATGGTTGAATCCGCTTTCGACACCGCCTTGCCAGTACGTCAAGTCACCAAAGATCTTTTTGAATTTGAAGGATTCGTTTCCTTGGACTTCACGGTGTTGAATAGGAGCTCCTCCCAAAAAGTCATCGGCTTCTACCATCTTGTAGGCTATTGCAATTCGTTGGATTTAGTTGGGACAAGACGTTGTGAGGTACATTGCCAATGTTCGAATCCAAAAAATATCTTGTGGAGCATCAGCGTGCGTCAAACTTACCTGCAGTTCCGTACTCATCTGTGTTCAACATTACAATAGAGAAAGGCATGTTAGAAACGATAAACTCAGTTGAGTGCATTTATACGACTCCCAAGTATCGGAGCAGAATCCATCAGCAGACTCCTTACCTTGCGAAGATTCAGATCCAATCCAAATATAGATATCGCGATAGAGCTTATCCTCGATAACGAAAGAATTCATAACAATGTAGGAGTCACCAGTGTAGAAACAACCATAGTCGGATTCAGGCCACTCAACAATTTTGAACTGCTCAACTCTCCAAACCTTGACACCTGGCTCGTTGCCAATGGATTGCCAAGCGGTTTCACCTTCAGCAGCAGCAGCCTTGATCTTGTGATCTAGGTCACTTCCGACCAAAGCCAAGTTACTTTCCTTCCAAGAGAGTTTTCCGTCTTCTGCCATGTTGTCTGTTGTTGCAATTGGTGTTTTGTTGTTGCTGTTGTTGTTGTGCGTAACAGATTGATCGGCAATCACCACGTTTGTGTTGTTCCAGTTCCGAAACGGATGACCCCGGTCATGGGAAAGATACATAATACGGAACGACGTTGAGAGACGACGAGGATCTTCTTTGGGAACCGACATGCTCGGGCATATATATAGCTCACCACGATATTCGAAGAATTCCAACAATTAATACGCTGCAACGTGCAACGGGCCGATCGGCTCACGATGATGATGATGGTGATGATGGTGATGAACATGATGATCGACGACGAGGATGAAACTACCAACCAATTGCTTCAGCACTCAATGACATACATCTACCACACTCTAGCAAGAAGATGGAATGAAATAGCAACGCTATACTACTATGCAATATCAACCTGAGACTTGAAAGGCGCACTTTCTGCCAAAGGCTGTGGAATCTAGACAATCTCGGCACTGGCCATCAAAGGGAACACGATACTTCCCACAGTCGTTTGACACACATTTCCTTCAGACACACATCCCTTGAGAATACCAAGGGCAACATTGTTGCGAGATTCCCAAGTTTCTGCATTGGATGAGTTCTTGAGGACTCCAGAATTTTCGCTCCAATCCTGATCTTGTGTGTCCATGGAGGAAACCGATCCCGAAAAGCTGTGTACCGAGGTTCCACTGCGACGAAAGGAGGAAGCAGAACGGAAGGAGGATCGAAGGGTTTCATGAACCCAACGTTCACGTCTCACGGCGCACTCTCGAAGAGGCAAAGGACGGCCCATTCCGTTGGTTTGTCCAATCAGGGGAAGATCGTAAACCGAGGAGTCAATGCTGTGTTTGCTGTTGCTGGAAGCAAACGATCCCCCGGAGAGTGTCCTTTTCTGATAATGAGGGATAGTGTATGCTTGAGAATAGTCATTGGTGTGATGCATCGTCTCAGATTTGGTTGGCAAATCGTGCTCATCGTGAAAGAAGGAAGCCCTGGAAGGGTCCTTGCAGAAGGTGGGGTCATGAACACAGCTCATCGTAAGGTTTAGAAGGATTGGATGACGACTTCTCCGAAAAGAGGAGGAAAGGAAATTTTATGAGCCAAAATGGAGTTGGCTCTAGCCTGTCATCGTAGACAAAACCATATTGCATGGTTTCGTCCACGGTCCACGGTCGCGTGGACAACTGTCACGATATCGATCAACAGACACCACTCTTGTTCTGTTGTATCCACAGTGCGTTTTCTCTTTATATTTTCGCTCAGTGTCATGAGTTGAATGATTACTCCTAACATTCTACTAGCACTTCTGTGCCGTGGAGTTGGTTACGCTGGATGCCAGGGCGAAGTGAAGTCATGGTCAGGAGTTCACGGAGCATACTACTGACATTAGTACATCTAATTGAATCATAAAATGAAATCATAATATTGTATCCATGTATAGATTGGTGCTGTATAATGTAATGCTTTATTCTAAGAGGCATGAGGTTCCAGGTGAACATTAAAATCGACACATCATGCCTTGACTCTTGAACACGGACAACGGAGTACGGACCCCGAAAAACTTGTTTTGGTTATTGCTGTAGCTTCGGCGAGGTTGGAGGCAGACGGCATCTACAGAGGAGTCCGTAGTATCTCGCAACTTTTCACACTGTTCACAACCACAATCGGGGAAATGACGGTGACTGTAATATAAATGAAGCTCATCGGGATCCATGGACAGTTCCCTTGGCATGTTTTCATCATCTTCAAAAGTCGCGCGCTTTGAAGAACACATGATACCAACCTGACTGTTAGGCACAAGTGCTCTGGGCTCGTAAATGGTCAAGGGTCCCCATTGTCGATTTCGGTACTCCTTGCACCAATGCTCCAGTTGGTGGCGACCGCGATGCATGTGATCGGGATCACAGTGATACAAATCACGTGCTTCGCTGATTAGGTCTTGAATACCCCAGACTTGATGATCCGACAGTGGGTAATCCCCGCTGTCTACCACAACATAGGCTTTTCCTGTGATTGTGTACTCTGGAAATCCTGTTCTGGGGTCAAATGTCAAGAGAGTGGCTGCACTGTTGACTCGGTTCCTTGGAAATAGTTCCTCCTCTTCTTCTTCAACGGCAACCTCGGGAATCTCTCGTAAGACTCTGGCTCGATTTCGTACATATGAATGAAAATAAATCTTCATGTTCATTCCGCAAAGGTTTGCAACTTTGCTCTTGGTCCACTTGACATTGGGTTTGTGCAAGACGTGACCCTGGAAGAAGAGTTGACTGCAAATGCGTTCGTCATACCCATCAATTTGAGAGGGTGACATTGCTCGGGTATCAACAACCACAACATACATGCTGTCGTTCATAATATGGTTGGGAATAGGAAATTTGTGTGTTTGTGTTCCGCTTGACCAAACCTCGTTTTTGATTTTGTGAGACAATTGAAACAAGCACACATTGTTCGGTTTGGCCTTCTCAAAGCGAAGAGGGTGGATGATTGTCATCAGAACATGCATGTGTTCTCATCCTTCGTGTGTTCTCAAAGGTCTTGGAAAGCTTGCCCTCCTTGCCCATGGTGCACCTTTGAGCAATCGTTGGTTTCGGCGATTTCTGGAGCCACTCCCTTCGATCAAGCAGCAACTCCTCGTTCCAGTCACAACTTTCATTGTATCAACATGTCGATGGCTCAACAGATCCAAGGAAGGTACTATTATGCGTTAATTGGTTGGACAAACGTAGGAGATTCGTTGTCCTTCCCCATGGTCACAACTGTTTTCCACCAGATTGGAATGTGAGAGTTGGCGAGTTGGCGAGTAGCATTCGTGGGACAACTAATGAGTCAACACACCCAAATCACGCGACAGTCCCACGTTGGGAGTGCAACATACGAGAACGACTTTGACCGTTTGAGTGAAGTGAAATGATTACCATTATGATCAACGGCACAAATCGAGGTCCATGATGTAGCAAGGTTGCTTGAGCAATAGCTTTCTTTGTCAATCGTTTGTGGCAATTCCTGGAAGAAGCAATCTCTGTCTTCTCTCTAGAATAGAAGGTGGGCAAATGATGAAGAATTTTGTGGACTCACACTACCGGTAGTCTCAGATTTCATACCTTACATTGTATTGCCTATAGACAACCGACTTGAGGGGGGGACTCCCAAAACTCGCGTTGCTCCACTCTCTAGTCTTAATATCTCTCTGTTAAGCAACTGAAACTTGCTTTCACACTAGCCTAGTTGCAATAGTCCCTTCCATTACAACCCCTAACACACTATCACATAGAATTTCGCACATGAAACAAAGACCCCCACAATCTAATCCGTACTGTTGGTAAAATTACCAAACCCCTCGTCATCAACGATGGATGGCGACTCTGTC
Source organism: Nitzschia sp. Nitz4 (assembly GCA_013372465.1). Lineage (NCBI taxonomy): Eukaryota > Bacillariophyta > Bacillariophyceae > Bacillariales > Bacillariaceae > Nitzschia > Nitzschia sp. Nitz4. Next base: position 12,881 of record WXVQ01000099.1, read on the forward strand.
CCGTTGAGACTCACAGAGGGCGCGATGGTAGGAGGAGACACAGGTGCTGCTGTAGAATCTGGAACACCCGGGATCTTTTCAAAGGTCAAGTGCAGAACTGGTTCATTGCCAGAGGACTCGCGAGTGTAGAAACGGTCACCGGTTTCTTGAATGGCACCGTAGTTGGAAATCATCAAAAGCAATTGATCATCATCTTCCGGTTCGTAAATCCCACCAAACAACAACTCGCTGATATCAACGGTAACAGAATCATCCGAAGGAGAAACCTCAAACGTGACGTTGCCGACACCTTCGTCGAGGAACGATTTGGCCAAATTCCAATAGAATGTCTCCACAACCATTTTGGTACTTGGAACCCGTTGGATCCAGTATGTAGCGGCTCCACGGTCCAGAATCGAGATTTCGTGCTGCAACACCAGGGTTGCATTGTTGATACGGTTTTGAATACGAGCAAAAGGGATATCACTCAAGTCAAACTGCAGAAATCCATGACAATCGGGATTTTCATTGATAAAATCGTCTCCATTTTGAACCAGGATAGTTTCTTCGTCACCTCGAGCTTCGGCGTGGTCAAATGTATTGGTAATGTAGGTATCTGCGTCTGGGCCCAAGAACAACTCATCAGGGATACCTTTGGTAGGCGAAAAAGAAATAGTGGGCATGGCAGTGGGGAACAATGTTGGTTTTGGTGTTGGTTGTACAACAGGATGGGCAGTTGGGACCGGCGTTCTCGTTGGGAATTGCGTAGGAGGAGGCAACGCTGACGGTGGGAGAGGAATGGGCGCCTGCGTAGGGTAGACGACAGGGGATGACTGGGAAGGGGAAGACGCAGACGGACTGGAATTGGGAGAATCGTCTGTGCTGCTCTTGGTCACATCGAGGACCACAAACAATAGAAGAAAAATCACGATAAGGCAGAAGCAGCAGCAGCAACAAAGAATCAAGGCAGCAAGGCGACTTCTATCGGTTTCCTCGACCCTGTCCCTCCAGGTACGTTTCTCCTCTGGCTCATCTTTGAAACCTTGGTCTTCGGTATCCTCGTCAGGTTCATAGCGGGGATCATAGTCTGCTTGGTAGTATTCAGCGGGTTGTCCACGAGGATCAGGTGTTTCGTCCAGTAAACCAGCTTCCTCGCCTTCATTGTCATCATCGTCATCGTCTTCCAATTCTTCTTCTTCGTCATCGTCACCTTCATCCTCCTCCTCGTCAGGCTCGTCCTTGTACTCTTCCAGCGAAGAATCGTCGTCTTCTAGCTCCTCAGCCTCCTCAGCCTCCTCAGCCTGCTCCTTGAGTTCCAAATCATCAACGTCGCTCATTTTTCTTCTCGTACTAGGACAGCAATTACTGCGTAACAAGTATTGGAAGAACGATGGGCCTGCACAACGCTAGCTTCCTTCGTATCCAAAAAGTGGCATCCGAAATGGGGGAAGGGACATTGGCGCCCATTGTGCATGACTCTGAAAGGTGCAGTAGAGCTGTACTGCTGGTCTACGTGCGTGAATCCAGTACGGAGGTTACCGTAGTCGCGTTCCGATCGCGGATGCTCAGCCATCAAACTCATTACCTTATTACCCACTATTGTGGACAATAGATAAACAATGATGTTTTAGAAACTCACCAGCGCTACCAGATCCAAATGATGATCGAGGAACAAAAACATTAAGATTTTACATTCACAAGTTCATATTTCAAACATGGCAGAGTGTCATCTACTTCGAAACAGCCGTTTGCGTCAATCACCAAACAGCAAGAAAAGGACTCCTCCTCCTTCTTGTTATCCCACTGGTGATTGTACTACTCCTGCGGTACAGGCATCCTGACAGCTGGCGTGATGCCAAACAAAGTTGACTGTGAGCAGCAGAGCATATCTTGGCAGACTAGTTGCCTAGAAACGAAGTAGGTCATACATGTAGCAATTTGATCCTCGGTCGAGGACAAACCATTCTCCACTGCGGGAGAATGAGGATCCTCGTCGTTCAACAGCAGCACTCAGCCGGCGCACAAATTTGTGCTCACAACGAACAATACTCTTCAACACCAAAAGGAACAATGGAATCAGCACGGGGGATAACATGCATTGGCCCAGACTCTTTACCAATCCACCTAGTGCTTGGCAAGGAATTGCAAGGGTGGCTATGTCGTCGGTGGCACCCAATAAATCGGCCCACCAGCAGGAAGCACCCTTTATCTACCATTCCGCTTGAAACTAGCTCGGGAATTCATTCGACAGCTTTATAATATGAAATACGTGAAACAAGCAAAGTTAAAGAAAGGACCAACATGCATCGATGTCATGATGATGATGATGATGACATCATAGTGCTTGAGAGCTCCTGTGTTGTAGTTGTTACCGGTAGTACTCAAGTTAGTACTGCCTACTAGTAGATATTTATGATGGTAGATCGTAGTATGGTTGTCGTTTCTGGTTGCATCAATAAATAATATGAAGTGCCAATCAAAGAAGAAGGCTCGGCAAATCTAGCGAAATACCATTCCACTGGTACTGCTCCAGATCCGAGGAATCGAGTAACACACTACTAGTAGTAGGCATTTAGCTTACACGTTCACAAGGTTCATAAGCCAAACATGCCAGTGGGTCATCCATGAAGCAGCTGTTTGTTTCGTCAAAGCAGCAAGACCCGCTGGTGCAGGCACTCTCACAGTTGGCAGTGTTGCCAGAATTGACTTGAGCAGCAGAACAATAACTCGACAAACTAGATTCAGGAAGTGTCACATTCTCTCCCGCTCCAGGAAACGTGAGATGGCCACAAACATAGTAGGTCATACAAGCAAATAAATCCGTCGACAAACAATTTTGGTCGGGGTCCTCACTCCAGCAGCACTCGGCCGGTTCACACGCTTGTTCGCATGCTCCACTCTGTGTGACACCCGAAGCAGACGTACAAAACTCTTCAACATTAGCATTGGCGACGGGAACAATGGCATCTGGTCGGAGATTCTGGCATTCGGCATAATCCAAGCACATGTAGAAGGAATTATAACAGGTCACATCAGTATCCCAGCAGCAAGCGACACTGTCGCAAAGATCTTGACAATCGGTAGGATCACTGGCAATTCGGTCAGGAGAACAAACCGTAGCCAAATTAAACTGAGGAACGCTAACACCACTGGAAGTGACATGGCAACGTTGATAATTGAGACATCCTTCTGGATTGTAGTAGAAGCAACTCTGGTTCTTGGCCAAAAGAGGATCACAGCACTCAAAGTTCGCACACATATCCTCGCATTCGGTAGAATCCGCATTATCGGAATCGCAAATATCTTCGACATCTTCTTGTGATTCGAGGAACCAACGCAAGCCAGGAGAACCAACGTCGCTCAAGGCGGTGGGTGCCATGGTGGGTGCAGGAGCTTTGTTTTCGTCATCCTTCTTTTTGAAAACAACCTTCATCAAGACGACAGAGATGACAATCGCAACAATAATGCAGAGAATAATGGCGGTCGCGATGCAGCAAGTAGAGTTTCTGGGGGAATCATCGTCCAAGGGAGCCGTCGAATACTTGAATCTGGGTTCATCGTATGGATCGTGAACGTCTTCTTCTTTGTCACTCATTTCACTGAGGTTATCGTCTTCCGGAGGAGGCTCGACACGAGGCCGGCTCTTTTTCTTCTTCTTCTTGGGTGGCGCATCGGATCCATCGTTCTTCTTTTTGGGTGCGGCATCGGATCCGTCGGGATTCTTCTTGCGGCGAGGTTTCTTCTTTTTTGCAACTCCTTGCTCTGGGTCATAAGCGACCATGGCACCTTGATCTTTTGGCATGATAACAGGAGGAAGAGCTGACTTGCAAGAGACAACAAGAGACGGAGCAACAACAAAAGTTGGCTGGCAACAACGATGGATTGCGCTGTCACCAGAAATAAGTGGGAGACAGTTTGGAATGACCGGAGGCTTAGGTATTCATTTTTGTAGTCGTACGAGTCCATGGACTCCCACAAACACAGAGACCTCTGCTGCCACTCCCACCGACCAATTTGTCGCTTCTTTGCAGCATGACGCATGTACAAGAAAGTGAAAATGAAGACATCCTATCTTGATCGATTCTCACAGCCATCATTATGGAGCATAAGTTCCTTGACAGAGAATGAAATTCCGACGCAATCCACAACCGTCATGTAGGAGAGACCATTCATTGTACTACTACTACTACTACTACAACTATCCATCATCTGCAGTTCCATGGTTCGTTGCTTGTTTCCTCTTGTGGTGGACTTTGATTGAAGCTTCCATTTGGAATGTCTCTATTCCTCGTCCAGGAGAGGTTGCAAGTGCACCATTACCGCTACAAATACCATCTCCATCATTGCCATATGAGTTAGACGAATCCTTGTTTGTCGAGAATATCGCCAGAACCTATCTACCCCTGAATAATCTGTCAATGCCCTATTCCTGGTGTGATCCTACACAACTTGTGGAGGGACCCAGTGTCCGATCCACCTATTCTACGACAGGATTGTTGTTTGTCAAGAACCCCAAAGCCGCGTCTTCCACGGGGGCAGGTGTCACGTTGCAAATTGCACTCAATGTGGCGCAACGTACTACTAGTACTAGTATGCGTGATACCATGAATGGTATTAGTACAGGCGCAACCTTGCATGATAACAATGTTACTCCTATTGGAAACAAGACCATAATGTTGTGTCCTCATCAATTTCGTCATGCGTATGCTGCGAGAGGACATCATGCCCTTCGCAACCCTTCACGCAGTTTCCTTTGGACGACGGTCCGACATCCTGCCCAAACGGCCCTCTCGGCATACTTTTTCTTTACTGTCAGTCAGAATGCACAACGAAGTCCCACCCCGGAACACATGCAATGGGCCTTGGAACAACACAAATCTCGTCAAGCGGACTTTTTGGCCGTTACGCCACGGCCCTCTCGAGAGGATAATGGAACCTCGGCGTTGCCATCGGCGGTTCCACCCATATCTGTTCAACAATGGATGGACACTAGTATCTTTCAGGCTTACGATTTTATTGCAGTGGTGGAGCGTATGGAGGAGTCGTTGGTGGTTCTCAAATATCTGCTTCATCTGGAATGGCGAGATATAATCGTTTTGTCCAGTAAGCAAGCTGGATCCTACTTTCCTGGAGAATCCTCCTCCTCACGACAGGCGCAGAGTAGTGGTTCCAACGCTAGTCCTACGGCAAAGCAAACTCCCTGTGTTCGTTTGCAAAAGCCAGTTGCATCTCCTACCGTCCATCACTATTTGGAAACAGAATTTACGGTAGGCAATTGGGACTACACTTTGTACGCGGCAGCCAATCGATCTTTGGATAGAACGATTGATACCTTGGGGCGAGATCGCATTGAGGAAGGAGTTCGACAACTTAGACTTTGGAAGCAGCATGCCCAGTCCGTTTGTCAACAAGTGGCGAAGTTTCCCTGCACCACGGATGGTTACGAGCAGTTGGACGCTTCTGCTCAAAGCTGTTTGGCAGAGGATTGTGCTTGTGGCTACCAATGCGTGCAGCAGGCCTTGGCTTCACTCTAAATTCTCCACTGGGATATCGAATGGCGGACAGCAACCGCCAAACCTTTGCTCCCTCTCTAGCTAGCTAGAGAGATCCTACGATCAAATTCAAGAGAGGTCTAGTCGGAGCATTTCATACCAGATTCATCTACCGGTAGTACTTGAGTAGTCTACCTAGTACTTGAGTAGTCCAGGCGACCAAGCAAGGCGATCTCTTTTATTTCTTTTAGGTTTGGAGCGATACACAAATTGTCGTTTCAGCAAGTCGAAGGGCCTCCTTACAAACAAAAACGCTACTTCTATCTCTGGTACCAGCACCCTACTATGCCGTCATTGGCAGTTTCTCCTCGTGGAGTGTCGTTGGAATGAGAACTACTCTTACTACTGGTACTTCTGGAGACCAATCGTCGACAAAACCAGGTTATACCGTACATTCANCAAACAAAAACGCTACTTCTATCTCTGGTACCAGCACCCTACTATGCCGTCATTGGCAGTTTCTCCTCGTGGAGTGTCGTTGGAATGAGAACTACTCTTACTACTGGTACTTCTGGAGACCAATCGTCGACAAAACCAGGTTATACCGTACATTCACGCTTCAATCGGGCTGCCCGGTTTGAGCGAATCCGCAACAAGAATTGTATGGGCCCATCAGTACTCAAGTCTACGCCAATGGAAACCCATGGGGCATTCGACTACGGTATCTGGAGTCCGGCCTCGTGATGACGCCAGCGGGAAGGGCGTGACAGGTCCTGGAACCTGGAACAACAATGAGAGGTTTTGTTGCCATCACCATGACAGTGGCGGTGGCCAATACCGGTAGCACAATAGTGAAAGAGAGTTGGTTATCAAAAGGAGTCTATAGCTTTAGTATTCTTTGTCTCTACATCGTTCGAAATCTGCGTGTGACCGCAAAGAGTGGCTGCGGTCGGTATGTTCCACGCGAAAAATAGGTCTTAGAGTCTGGCCTCCAAGTACTCTTGTGCAGCCTTGGCATCACGAAGTCCATAGAAGTGTGCTCGGCTGTGGGCATCCCCAGCTGAATACAAATAAATTTCTCTTATCCGTTCGTCGTCAGTAATTCCCATATCCATTTGGATATCTTGCTCTTCCAGAACCAAGCAAGAGGCCTTCAGGCGGAGTTCCTTTCGCGCTCTGGCGTTATTCTTGGTTCGGACTTCCAATCCTCTCGAGCAGAACTCGTCGTTTTCAGGCATGTCTCCTCTCATCATCATTCGAATGGATTGAAGGCAACGCTTCTTTATCTCTGCATACTCCTCCTCATCGTACCAAACGGCGTCACGTTCTTGGTCGCTGTACAAAGTGTATGATCGGATCTTCTTGATGCGGACTCGCTTGGCAAAGGTCACTCGACATCTTTTTTCGCTATCTGCTTCAGGACCTTTGGGCAACATTTTGTCCATGCTTGGTTTCCTGAAGGAAGATCGCGACAACGAAGATGAACTGTCGTCGGCCGAAACCTCAAAAGGTGTTGCAAGAATCTTAGTCATGGTGAATGCTGCTGCTGTATTCCGTCTTGTGTTCTATCTCAAGTGCTTCGAAGAAGAGTTCCTTGCCGGTAAAAAATAATGAAGACCAGGGGAGCGGAATTTCAACGATCTCTTTCGATTTGGAGAGTATCAAATTTGTGATTCTATTCGTAGTGGACACTTTCGTTCCACCACCAACTTGCCCGTCGGTGCGAGAAACTTCTTCCTCCAATTTACGTAGTTTTCATTGGAAGATGGACATTTCTTTGAGGCAATCACGAAATACACTTAATCAAATCAAAGGAAATGACCCCGTCCTTTGGGCCCGTCGTTATGTGCTGCTTGAGCTGTGAAGGCATCAAACCCAAACGCCTACACCACCATCTTAATTTTTTAAACCCATGTTTTGAACCGTGGTGGTGGGACTTCGGAAGTGTTTCTGTTGCTTGTTGTTGTAGTGGTAGCAGCAGCAGCTGTAGTACGAAGTACGACGAGTAACTCTCACTTCCTATTTACCATCACATCATCTTACAACAAGAAAGGCCCTTCACAAGAAAAGTAAAATCCTGTATGTGACCTTCCTACTCGTCTTCTACTACTACGTACTTCGCTACTACGGTGATTGACGAAGAGGAGGAGGAGTCATTCATTTGATTTCAGATGGTCCAAGTGGATATAATCACAACGACGTGGGGTTTCCTCGAACACCATAGTAAAATCCATGCGAATCGGCAGTTGCGTATAGTGGCATCTAATGTCAAGAATTGAGAATCACTCATTGATGTATTGGTCCTTTTGGATTATGAAGCACCATGAAGACCATAAGTATGAAAGTGCCGGCAAAATCTCCATTTAAACGTCAAACCTGGATGAAGTGACTGTAAAGACCCCCTTGCGACAAATTCAGGTTCGACTTCTGGAGCATTTCCCGCTTCCCGCTTGTTGTGAAGGTGCAGGACTGATTATGGTACGGCGTACTACCCTTGCAGGTGCTAAAGTGACGATGCAAGGAGATGGCTATTGACACTCCTATAAACCTCATATTCTGTCAACAACACCGTCAAAAGTCATTGTACCAAAGTACGTGGAGGTGTAGAAGATGTAAGGAGACGCGAAACGTTTTCTACTTCAAACACCTTTCTATACGTACTAGTAGAAAGGTATTCCGTCGACTTCCGCAACAATCGTTGTAGATTGTAGATTGCCATGGCTGGCGTAAAAAGATGCAACCAGCACCTTCAGGTTGCTTCCAACTACTACTACTGGTACTATCTAGAGGGTGCTCATACAACTAAAAGTGAGTGTCATATCACATTATCTTGAAGTATTCCCGCTGCTACATGTTGGAGGAGTAGAAGGTTCTTGCAGGACAAAACGGACGACAAAAGTGTGTATCAAACACACACCCATTCTAAACCGGTGTTCTGGTCGTCTTCGTCGGTTGGAAAGTGAGACCACCACAACAATAGGCAGGATGAAGAAGCCAGAACCAACAACACTCAGTTCGTCGCGTTAGGATTGGCGCTCCACGTGGTATGTATTGACATTTCAAATTCTACTTCAAACACGAATCTCTAGAGACATGCGGGTAATTCACTACCTCGACCAAAATACCGGTAGGAAGGTATTTGCAGTGAAGAAGGCGTTTCGATCTGCTATCCTTCGTATGCTTTGGGGGTGACTATGACACCCATTGTGAAGGAGAGAAGATATTAGCTAGAGGATACTCCATGTTGTGGAGAAAGAGTGCTATAACATCGGTCTGGAATCACGAACTGCTGGATCCCCCAGGACTCAAAGCACGAGCCAGAACGAACGGAATGCGGCAACCGGCAACCACTGCCACGAGGTCAAAAGACATTCTTTCACAACGTGCTCGTACTTGTACCATAGTAGAATCTCTTTCTACAACACAACAAACATCAACACTAGTACACATCCATCATCATGGCTTCCTTTCTCTGGACATCCGTCTTTGTCTTTTTGTTACTAGAATTGGGCTTGACGACTATTCTAGTCCTTCCTGTTCCCCGCAAACTCCGCAATTGGATTTGTCGACAAGCCACCAAGTTGGACCTCAAGGAAAAGCTCAAACCGGCTCTTTGGGGCATTGGAGCTGCATTGGCCATTGCGCTTTTGGATTGTTTGTCTCTTCTTAACTTTCTCTTTGCTGTTGAGCACGATGCTCATGACAGATATTTGTATCAAGGAGGAGGACGTTCGGATGCCTTGTTGTTTCAAATTGATAAAGAAAAGGAATACAAGACGGAGCGCAATATTTATCTGACTGGATTTGCTCTTACTTTACTCTTTGTCATTGGACGAATAACAGATCTTATGCAAGAGCATGTGGAATTGGAAGACGATTTGCAAAAGGCTCGCGCGGCATCCAAACAAGAGCAACCTGTTGTGGATTCTTCTACTGATGAGCCGGCTGGAACTTCGGAAATTGAAATGAAACCACTTCAAGACAAAAAGAAGGACTAGATGGATAGGTGGGTGTGTAACGTCGTAAAGCTCTGTGTGTCATTTTGTAAATTATTTTATGGAATAGCAGAAGTAATGTGTACTTGTTTAACGATACAACTACCTGGGTAAAGTGCTCATGCTCGTCCTCGGCCCTTAGGACGAAGGATACTTCACGTGTTCTTCCTTCAGGTTGGCAGCGTACAGCATCCAAGGATGTTGGAGTGCTTCGTCCGCGCTCGGGCGACCGTCAGGATCAATGGTCAACATTTTTTGCACAAAGTCGGCAAACAGTTGCTTCTGGTATCGTTCCGTGCTGTTGGATTCCCAGTCATCGAGCGAGAACCCATCCATCAGATCGGGATCAAATCCAAGGCGAGCACAGAGCCGCGTGTTCTTGGGTTGGAAAATGTCGAACTGAACCGCAGCACCATTATCGTCATCCGTGTCATCGTGAGGGCCAGGGGCGGTGGCGCCATGCTCGCCATCAGCGTCGTCTACCACCTCGTAGAGCAATCCACTCTTGGTGAAGAACCTGCCGCTTTGTCGGCCTTGGGCAATCATATGTCTTGGAAAGGGACCACAAATTGCCTCGATTCGACTCAGCATGGAAACAATGGAATCATTTTGAAATGTAACCTCCCCCGTGAACATTTCAGCAACTACACATCCCAAGGACCAGACATCAATCTTGCCATCGTAGGGTAGTCCCAGGACAACCTCAGGAGCCCGATACGATCGCGATTGAATGTAGGAACTCTGTCGGTCTGTGAGATAGCAACTACTTCCAAAGTCGATCAACTTGATTTGTGCCCGACTGTAGCTCCCCAAAAGAATATTCTCTGGCTTGACATCCGAATGGACCAATCCCAGGTTGTGCACAAAACGAAGAGCTATCAGTGCTTGTCGGGTGACAAACGCCAGACGGGGTATTGTGAAGTAGGGTTCTTCGTTGTTGTCCAGAATAAACTTGCCAAACTCAAACAGGTTTTGTCGGAGCAACTCCGTCACAATAACCAAATGTTCACGGTAGTAGAAGAAACATTTCATTTCGACAATATGGTTCTCGTGCACCTGTCCCGTCTGCCGAAGAAGTTCCAAAATCTTGATTTCATCCAAAGACTGATCAAAAAAGTCCTTGGTGTTCTTGATCACCTTGAGACAAACCTCCTCATGACCCTGTGAAGAAACATATGTGAGAGAACGGTTCGACAACAACAACACCATCATCAACAACAGGTTGACTCCTACGTACATCCTCAGCTTCAGAACTCAAATCGATACAGCGGTAGGCCGTGGAAAAGGCGGCGCTTCCCAGTTCGCTTTCCACCAAGTATTGCCCAGCAACCACGTTTCCCGGCTCTAGCACCATATCCTTGGTTGGCTCGAATCCTGTTACATGAGACTTGAAGATAATGGGAAGATGGAAGAACTCCAAGTCACCCATTTCTCCTTTTCCAATGGTCTTGACCCCAGGAAAATCAGGATGACTGTCCTCCAGTTCATCTTCTGACAATGCAGAGGTGTCCACGTCACTTTTGGGTGGTGCAACTGGTGTTTTCTTGTCCATGGTTTTCCCCTTGGACCTTGTTTCTTCGGATTCATCCAACAAACGCTCAGCCTCCCTCAGCTCTCGCACGAATTTGGCATCGCCATCTTCTCCAAACCCATGAAGTTGGCGCTCCGAATTTAACTTGAGGCCATTGATCATGGATTCAAAAGCAACTTCCACTCTTCGCAATTGCGACTTGGACAATCGGATGATACGGTAGCCGGCCTCATTCGGATTGGATTCGTCCCAGTCTGGAATGGAATCCAATAAGCGATTGGAATGACGGTCAACACCATAGGGCAAGAGATGAGCACATAACGTCCGCATGAGCTCCATTGCTTCCAAGTCATCATGAACATCATCATCATCGTCATCGTCATCGTCGTCATCTTCATCATCGTCGTCAATATCATCATCTTCCTCCTCTTCATCGTCGTCGATATCATCAATGTCGTCATCGTCTTCATCCTCTGACGTCCTATACTTGTCGCCCTTGAATGCTTCCTTTTCCATAGACGGTGAGAAGGGATCATCATATGGCGACTCGGTAGGACCCTCCTCATCGCCCGCTTGGTCATCATGTGTATCATCAATATCGAGAACGACTCCAGTAGTGCCACCAGCCCTTTTGCTTAACGGACCCAGAACACCGTGCAGGTTTTGAAGATCTTCACTCATGGAAGAACCTTGCTCAAAACCCTCGTCGTGAGATTCGCCCTCTGTATCAACGTCGTGGCTATCGCGGGAGAATTTGTCATCGTCGTCATCATCGTCCGCCTCTCCGACGTGCTCATAGGGATGTCGCATATGCCTCTCTTGGGCATCGGGGAGTTTTTTCTCCTCGTGCAGCCCCCATTGTTGGATATGAGTGGATGCTGGGCTGCTGGATACAAACGCCATGTGGGATTTGTCAGGATCCATATCATCACAGTCATCTTCTGCCAAGAGCTCGTCCACAACCGATGTGGCTGATCGTTTGGAAGCAGTCGCAGTCCCATCTGTTTCAACGCTGTGCTTATGGTGCAGGTTGTGATTGGCGCTGCTAGCGTCAGAAGTAGCACTGGAAGCCCGTCCTAGTCCCAACTCATCAATGACCTGCAAAATGGCATCACTCATGGCACTTTGGGTAGTGGCAGCATCATCCTCTGCCCTTCCCCGACTGGCACTACTGGCACGCTCCAAAATGGCCATCAAGACCTTCTCGACACCCTTTTGAACTTCTGCCTCCACATGCTCCCGAGTGGAATGTGACAAATGCGACAAATCCGAAAAGCCAACAGAATCTTCATTGTTACTGTGGACATGGGGAATATCATCATTATGGAGGTCATTGGAGGGTGACGTGAGAGGAGTCTGTTGCTTGCCTTGCCATGGGTGCACCACCGCATCGGCTGGAAGTGTATTCTTAAACTCCTGAAGACGGGATGCATACTGAGCCATGCGCTCTTGACGTTGTCTGGCCTTGAGCTTGTGCTCTTCATACACATCGGTCAAATCTTCTACAACCGTAGGTGAGGTGGGAAGCCCTCCTGGTCGCAGTGCAGCGCCTGCTTCTTGTTGCGACATGAGGTATTCAGGATCGGTAATGACGATATTTTCAGCGTCATCCATTCGGTGTTGCAAGAGACGATCCTGCTCCCGCGGGGTACGTGCACGCCCCGTGGGAGCAGGTGCAGCTCCTTGAGGAGTAGGAGGGCCAATTCGATGCTTGCGCAACAAATCCAAAGCATCCTTAATGGCACTCTCATAGGGGTCGGTAGTAGTGTTATTAGTAGAGGCAGGAAAGGAATCTGGATCAGATGCACGCGCCGCACCAAGAATTTGCATCCGCTGCTCTTCCGTAGCCTGCAAACTACGAAGAATGTCATCGGCCGAGTCTAGACGTTGATTGGACGGTGTTGTTCTCTTTTTGGGGAGCGTAGTGGGAACAGCAGCCAATTCTTGTCGGGTAACATCGTCATAGAAACAGAAGCGGTTGGCATTTTCTTTCTTTTCATCCTTTTCTTCTTCTTGTGGTTCGTAGAACTGGAAACGTTTTTGTGTCGAAATGGCGGGCTTGGAATCTTCTGTACTCCTGTTTTCGTTCTCATCTACCACAGGAGGAATCTCTTGAGTCAATGGTGTATCATCCAAAGACATGGTTTCTTGAGCTGTCATGATATCAAGGTTGGATTCGTCACAATCGTCGTATTGATCGTTGCTACCGGTAGTTCCGTCCATCATGTTCACTTGTGGTAATCGGTGAATCTTGCTTGGCAACCGAAATTTCTGTTACACACAACTGACAGCGATGCAAGTTGTAGCGTTCAAGGACAATAACGTCAACAGAAACCAGAGAATAATATCACAGGAGATGTTGTTCTTGTCAATACAGTAACACCAACAGCACCCCCAAGAGTCCCTGCAACTTTACAAACAAGGTATCGTACTCGCAGCGTCTCTTGTCAAAGGAAGAGCATGTACAACGCTACTAGTACTTCCCGTACGAGTATCGTACCCGTACTTCTTGTCGTCGTCGTCACAAGCCGCAGGCCAACGTTCAACCAGCAATGCCGAGTCGGAATCGCACCTCCCAGTACTGGAAGTACGTAAAGACCACGTGCCCCCTAGCCAGCGCCAACGTCCTTTGCATGGTCCAGTGTGTCGCGGTCCTATCTATCCGATACTCTGGCAGGGCAGGCATGGTATATAGAATCTCCGGATTTGAAGCTTTCAATGTTCACGGCAGGTGTGACTATCTCCGTCTGTACCCATGTCCTGTCCATCGACCCTGTCCAATCCTTTCCCAACACAATCATTCTCACAACAACCAAGATCCTCACCTCTTCCTCCTCATCGACATGAACTCGTGAAACCTATTCCCTCCTTCCAACGTGGTACTAACATTGGAAATAGGTACTACTGCTATAAACCATGGCCAAACGACGACGACCACATTCGGGTGGTCCAAAGAAGCGTCCTCGAGAAGAGGATACCAACGATACGGACGATGAGATCTCACCGCCCAAGGTCCGCAACAAGAAAAAGTCCAAAAAGAACAAACAGCCACAGCCACAGCCACAACCTTCGTCTTCCCCCGAACCAACATCCTCTTCCACAACAGAACCTTTGCATCTGGAAGGAATGATGTTTCAAGATCAAATGGTCTTGTTGGATCGAGCTACCTCCAAGGTCTATGCAGGGTTGGAACGGACGGAAGCAGGCGATTATATCCAAATTGGTATTTTGTGCAAGGGCAAGATTCAATTAAAAGGTACGATAACAACGACACAATGATACGTTCTTGGTTGATTGATTAATGATTGCATGTATCGAAGCCGGCTAGGGCCTTTTTTCCCATGGTCCTTGATCGGTCAAATATCGTGCTAGAACAAGAGGTGGATGGGTTGCTCCTGGAGAGGGCTAAAATGGCGCTCTTTGGGGTGATTCATTCACATGGTTTTGTGAGGGGCGGGTGTGACGCTTGAATCGAATTTCTCTACGGAAGCGTACTCAATATCTCCTCACTCATTCGTTTTTCCCCTATTTTTATACGTACTTTGTATACTAGATGCGGGAGAATCTACTGCATCCACTGCGACTGCTGCTACTGCCGCCACGGCCAGCCAAGATGCGTCGTCTCTAGACTTTCCGTTCGAAACGGACCCTGATGATCATTGCGAGTCTCCCAAGGAGGCCTATCAAAATGTGGTTCCTTTTCTCCAATCCATTGGTTCACGTGGGTCTCATATTCCCGCGTCGAAACTCAAGATTTATGATCCCTACTTTTGCAATGGTGCCGTCGTTCGAAACTTGCAAGAACTGGGCTTTCCCAATGTTTATAACCAAAAGGAAGATTGCTATGAGATCTGGAAAACACCCTCTAGATATCCAGCATACGATGTTTTTGTCACCAACCCTCCCTACAGTGCCGATCACATTGAGGCTCTGATGCGCCATGTGACCTCCCCCGCTTTTGGCCAACGCCCCTGGATGTTGCTAATGCCCCAGTGGGTCCACAAGAAAGACTATTATATCAACGCCACCTCTCATATCCGGCCCTTCTTTCTCATTCCCAAGAAACGATACGTCTATGTTCCTCCCCCCGACTTTCGGGAGGCCAAGAAATCCGATGTCCACAAAAAGTCCTCTCCCTTTGTGTCCATGTGGTTTGTTTGGGGTGGAACGCAATCACAAAATGATCAGTGGTTGCAACGAGCGAAACAAATCCAAACCTGTGAAGTAGCGCGGAGCAAAGCGGCCTTGCGAGATTTGCGACGCAAAGGAAACAAAAAATAAACTGTAGAAGGAGAGTTTTGACTATAATCATATTATCGTACGTAGCATAGGTAGTAGTAGTCTTGCATGGCACCACCGACGTCCGTCCCCTTGCCCCGCACCAGCACGCAGTTGCCACCAAGCTCCACCAGTCGTCCGTCCCTCGCCCGCCCACCATCCGAGCGGCTAGGACGACGCCCACACAAAATCCTTGCACCATGGCGACGTTTTCGGTGCCTTTTGTCTCGGCCAACGCTGACTCTTGGGGTCCACCAAGCCAAGACGACGCCGACGCAAGCGCTCCTTTCACCTCTGGGAAGTTTGCCAATCTTCCTTATTCTCCATTCGGACGTTCCGATCGCCTCGGACGCGCCGCAGACTTTACCAATTCCCGGGGAGGTCCTGACCGCCGCGGAGGGCGACGCAAGTTCCAAGAAGAAGATGAGGGAGACGAAGCCTTCCAACTTGTAGATACCAGCAAGACCACCACCACCAAGCGTTTCGTTACCCCCAACGCCAAGCGCCGGCAACACACGGCTCGTTTGCGACAAGTCAACGCACGCCGCCAACCACAGTCCACCTCCTTGTCCAAGGAGACATTGACACGAAAGGGAGGTCCCGGTCGTGGAGGACCTGGTGGACGTGGAGGTCGTGGCGGAGGTCGCGGTGGAGGCCGAGGATACAGGAATTACAACAACAATAGGGTGGATCGTCAGCCTTCGGTGGCTGTCCAAGCGGACTGGGAAAAGGTGGACGAGTTGGACTTGGCCAAGCTCGCCAAGAGCATCAACACCAGCACCGATGTCCCTACCCCCGACGATATCTGGTGGTGTGGTTTCTTGGATCAATACAACGATGCCTATGATAAGATCACGGCTCGTCAGCCACACCCCGTCAAGCGTATGGAACACAAGGAATTCTATCCTGTTACCACCACCGATGATCCAGTCTTGGAGAAGTTGGCCATTGATGGTGTGGGTCAAGTCTTTATTACTGACACTATCTTGTCCCATCTCATGACTTGTGGTCGCTCTGTCTACCCTTGGGATTTGGTGGTTCAAAAGTTGGCTGGAGGTATTCTCTTTATTGACAAGCGCGACAACTCGCAATTGGACTACCTCACCGTCCATGAAACCGCGCACCAACCTCCTACCAACGGAGACGACGAAATTAACTCTCCAGAGCGCTTGGGGCTCGAGGCTACCATGATCAACCAGAACTTTTCCCAACAAATCCTCAAAAAGGCGGGCCGCAAGGAAATGGATCTTCCCAACCCCTTCTTTGATGAAGACGATGCCGATGGTATGGAGCCCGCCTCGGTGGCCTTCCGATACCGAAAGTTTGCCCTCGACGAGAACACCACCTTGGTCTGCCGTACCGAGCTACATGGTTTGGTTAAGAAGACGCAGTACATGACGGCGTTTGCCCTCAATGAGTACACTCCACCCAACTCGACCATGTCATGGCGAGAGAAGATTGACAACCAAAGGGGAGCTGTCTTGGCGAATGAACTCAAGAATAACTCCTTCAAGTTGGCCAAATGGACCGCGCAGTCTCTCTTGGCCGGAGCCGATCAAATGAAGATTGGTTTCTGCTCGCGCAACTCGCCCAAGAATGCCTACGAACACGTCATCTTAGCCACACAGTTCTACCGCCCTAAGGAATTTGCTACGCAAATCACACTCAATGAGGGTAGTATGTGGGCCATGATCCGAATGTTTGTCCAATTGTTGAACAAGCAACAAGAAGGAAAGTACGTCTTGATGCGGGAGCCCAACAAGGCCATGTTGACCTTGTACAAGGTTCCTCCAGAGACCTTTGAAGACGACGAATAGAGTACTGGTACGGTACTTTGTTTTTCTGAATACTGTCAACAACAACAACATCACCACATTAACAACAACAACAACTTACTACTATTATTACTACTTAATACTATTGGAATCAACATTTGTTCTTTTCGTGCTAGGGGCCCAGGAAACTAGGTAGGTATACTTCTTTACTACCACTACTACAGACGACTTTTTTGGTCCGTTTGGGAACTTTTACAGTTGACACCTATAAGACCATTTTAGGATCGACCAGAACATCCCAACAAGGAAGCTCTCGAGTCGTAATACGATCCCATGCTTAGCAATCGTGCTTTCTTTGTGGTTCCCGAAGACTAGCTGTGACTTCCTGGGCCATTTTTCATGTGGGGATGATGTGGCGCGACGCGGCAGCAACGAAGAAGGAGGCCTCTTTCTCATTGGCAATCGGAACAACTTGGAGGAATCGAGGAAGAGAGGATGATGAAGATGCTTCCATCTTGGGACGAGTCGTTTCGCCGGCGCATGGAATAATGTTCATGACTGCATACATCTGATTGACTCGACGACAAATTTGGGCCTATGCAGCTGCTGGCAGTCGCTTCACCCGGCGCACTCACTCCTCCACCACCGCAGAATCCATCGTGTGGGTTTCGCGTATGGTGCAGTACATATTCCACGTATGTTGAAAATGACCGTCAACTGGGGAGGACGTTCGGCTTCTCCGCAATTGGCTACCACTGCTTCCACTATTTGTGGTGGACGAAGGAAAAGAAATTTGGGACGTCGTCTGCCCTCACCGCTTTTGCACCGTGAAGGGATTGTGACATACAATCGTTGATCGCAGCACGAACCTTTCCATTGACGCAACCGGAAAGAAGTTACACAAAAATCCAATGTCTCCACTGACTTGCAGGAAACATTGTTAGTTTTCTCAAGCGCTTCTGTAGATTTATTAACCACCTTTCTCGTGCTCTTTGTTTTGTGACCTGTTGATTGTGTGGTGCTTTGCTTCTGATTTGCCTTTGGTGTCTGTTTGGAACAACACTCAAGGCGATATTCATAGACACAATGACCATGGCGGAGAGTGCTTCACCCAAGAGTCAGTTATCTCCCAAGGACTCGAGTGGCCAAGTGCCATTCCGACCTCCGCAACAGCGTGATGTGGCACGTCCCGTTGCCAATTTGGGCAACACTTGTTACATCAATGCTGTCCTCCAAGCTCTGGCTCATGCACCTGAACTCTGCATGGCCATGGACGTGGAGCCTCACCATCTCACATGTCCTGTGTATCTGGAAAATGCACAAAAGCGAAGGTCTTCGCCATCGTCCAGTCCAGATGGAGTGGCTGATTATCCCGCCAAAACTGCCGGGACTAGAAAGTCCCGTCGGTCGGGCAAGAAAAGTCCTTCCAGCCAACGTTCCGACGATGGTTGCAAGTTTTGTTTGCTTTGTGAATTGGAAGATCACATTACACGAGTTCACAGCAGCACCAGTGCCAGAGACAAGCCAGTGGCGCCCTCTGCCTTTGTCAATGGCTTTATAGATCACGTCGCTCCTTGGTTCAAGTTGGGCCAGCAAGAGGATTCTCATGAGTTCCTCAGGCTTTTGATTGATGCCATGCAGCGAAGTTGTACAAACGCTCGTGGGGCTCATGAGAATCCTCAAGACACACCACCCGAGACCATCAATACTGTAGACGATCCAACGGCTAGCTCGGATGCTGAATATCCCTTTCAGTTGTTCCGCGGAATGGTCGAGTCGAACGTGACGTGCGTCTCGTGTGGATCGACTAGCTCCACCAAGGATCCTATTGAAGATATTGGTTTGGATGTCACGCCCCCGTCAGGGTCAACGTCGCCAAACCCTGGGTTTCTTGTCGATGTTAGTGCGGCACTCCAACGGTTCGCCTGTCCGGAAGCTCTAGACTCGGGATACAAGTGCGAGAACTGTGGCAAGGTCGGCCGAGCCACCAAGCAGTCTCGTTTGGCATCCGTTCCTCCCATTTTGACGCTTCATCTCAAGCGCTTTCGCTACGGCGAAACTCCAGGGGGTATTCTGCCCGGCAACGCCATGCCGGGGGGCCGCCGGAGTGGGCGCTCCACCGAAGTGAGTCAGCTTCTTGGCTCGGCATCGGGTGATTTCTATGCCGGCAAGTCGGGATCTGCCAAGATTGAAGGTCATTCCAAGTTTGAACAAATTCTCGACCTCAAGCCATACATGACCGAGTCTATGCAAGCCAAGCACTCCAAGATGTTCTGTCGACTTTTCGCTGTCATTGTTCATGCAGGAAAGAATTCCCACTCGGGACATTACATTGCCTACGTTCGAAACATTGCCAAAAACGAATGGTGGAAGATGGACGACTCTCGCGTCACTGTGGTGTCCGTGTCGGAAGTTATGCATGCCGAAGCATACATGCTCTTGTACCGAGTGGTCGAGCATCCTTTTGCTGTGAAACTTCGACAGCAAGAGAAAAAACTTCAAGAACAATACGAAGAGGAAATGCTTCAGCAATGCCCACCAATCAAGGTGCCATTGAAGGACGAGTCCACAGAGACTTCGGCACCTACCGAAACTCCCAAGGAGGAGGTCAACTCTGTGGCAGCTAGCAGCATTGTGAGCTCTGTCAGGACCAACGCCTCTCGCAAACGAAAGGCTCCCGAATACACCTGTGGCGAAGATTGGGCTCGGGCCAAGACCAGCCTGCCTACCCACGTCATTTCCAAGTTTCGGGAAATCGAGAACGTGATTAGTGAATACGTACGTTTCAAGCCAGAGTTTTTCAAGTTGTTGACAGATCAAGCTGCCAAACGCAACGCCAAAATCGGTCACGGTCCTAGCTCGGGTATATGTGGTACGTGCCCGCAACATGACGAGAGTCACATGTTCCTCTGTGGAGCCCAACCACTAATCCAAACCTTTGTCTTGATTGACTTCTACAGAGGATGATATCTTGGATGGTACCTCCAAAATCAAGCGGGCGCTCTTGGAAGTTTTCTATGAACTTGACAAGGCCCGAGACGGCACCGTATCTCTTTTCAGTAAGAGAGCCAAAGTTACACCTTCTGTTCGCGAGAAGGCGGAACAAACGTTTGGTGTACTAGCGTCGGCGATTGTAGATCCCGACGAAGAGCCTTTTCTCTGAGCCGTACCGTACACCAAGAGCATTGGGGATTGTATTTTCGTTCCCCGTTCTAGATTTGTACTAGAGCACACAACCCAAGTAGAACCAGCGCCCTGGAAAGCTACGGTGCCGTGAGGTTCACACAACACACACACATAACAATTATAATAAAACAATACAAACGGTAGACGCAGACGGTACTGTCTTTGTAGGTCAATGTAAAACTTTGTGTGTTATTAATTCGCTTAATACATTCCCCCAAAGGAGCCAGGACCACCGTATCCACCACCATACATGGAAGAACCCATCATTGAGTTGTAGCCCATACCCATTCCGTACGAACCACCGCCATAACCACCATATGGAGAATATCCGGTTGTTGGTCTAGAGTGCAAGCCCATGGTGTTGGTGGTGTCGTGTCGCAACCGCCTACGTTTCGATGTGAGCTGACGAATAATCTTGTACACCAACCATGTAGCACCAACTACCATGGCGTATCGAATGGCTTTTAACCGTCTCCTTCGTCGTTTCTGCTCTTCCGACTCCAAGGCACTTTCTGTAGCATCCAATGCTCGTACTTCATGAAAGGTGGCAATCGCGTGATCTACCATGGAAGACAAGGAATCGAACGCTTGCTGCATGGCATGTTGATTCATACCCAGCAACTGAACTACTTGACTCATAGAAAATACAATGTTCTGAATGCCAAACAGAGTTTGATAGAGTCCCGAGAAGGGGCCACCCATCATCATGGGAGACATTCCTCCTCCAAAGTAGGGAGAGCCGTACATACCACCGTACATTCCACCTCCCATCATGCCCATACCACCGTTCATTCCTCCGTACGAAGTCATTGCATTTTCTTGGGGGGTTGCCACAGCCTCAGTTGTTTGTTCTGTAGTCGTCGATGGTTCCTCTCGAGTCTTGTTTCCTCCTTTGCTGGGAGCTGACCGTCTGGCTGTGCTCTTCCTTGCAGTCGTAGCAGACGATGCGTTCGTTCTTCTAGATTTGGAAACCGCAGATGTTGGTGCGCGGACTCGGCCACTGGCTTCAATAGATGAATTCATTGGAATACTTGGCGGCATCTTGACAACTAGTGAGTGCCTCCTACTACACAACAGCAATGGCCAATGAATGGAATAATCTGTGTTCACTCCGTGTCAGGTTCTGCTGGTGATGAGCGACGACAGCGAACTTGGTGCTGCCCGTTGACTCGACTCAATAGACCAAAATCACATTATTTTTCCGGTGTTCGTTGTTGTTTGGCGAAGGCGCAAATGATGATGACGTCTTTCTGTTCCTGGCATGCAAAATTCGCAAGAATTGACCCCACCACCACACCACACACCCCTTGGCACAGAAGATGAACAAAGAAAATGTTCGTATGATTCAGACTCACCGGGATTTGGAATCTATCGCCTATCCCAACAAACATTCACTTGTGATTAATTGGGAATCAAAAGGGGATTCACCGCTCGAGACGGAGTGCATAGTACCGCCATTGTAGTAGGAGTACAGTACCCCCTTCTTCTTGTTGTAGTGCTAATGGTGGTGGTGGGCCTCCTGGGAAGAACAACAAAGCCTAGTATCAGCCACAGAGAGCAAAGTTTCCAGTACTTCGATCAATACAGTATTGTAACAAACGCGTTCTTTTAAGAATACCACCTGCCCACAACCCTCGACACCGTGAGGTCGTCGTGCTGGTGGGGGGACTGGAATTACCACCACTACCGGTAGTATGTGTAGAACTTCTGGTTGTACTTTTGATTGTACTTCTTGTATTATTCATCAAGACATGCCTAAAATCAGTTCCTTGAGAACACAGAGTGCAAAGTCTCCTGACAAGAAACCGGTACCAGTAGTAGTAGTACTACTACTGCTTCGGGAACGAAAGATAGAAGCAGGATGAAGGCGTCATAAACCACTACAACCAGAAGCCTTGAACATACTTCTGGATGGAGAGCGCCACAAAAAGAGCAGTTCAGAAGGGAGATTCTGCTACTAGTAGTGTCGCTGTGAGTCGGTGGACGATGGCCGAAAATTTCTCCGTGATAGCGGTGGTACAGTACTGTCGTACTACTCCTGAACAACACCACACTTGTTGAATTCGCCAAAACATTTAGTCAATCGAAAACGTTGCGGACTGTTGTGACCTTGTCAACACAACCTCTCAATGCTGTTTCTTGAATCATCCCTGCCAATACAACTCCAGAATCACAGAGAGTAGTTTGAGCTTTCGAAAGGTACCGTACCTGGTGCTCCCGTTGTCGAGGTGCCGACTTCCATACAGTTTTCATAATTGCAGTCAGGATGGTGGTGCAAATGTTTTGGTAGTACCTGAACCCTTTCAACCGTCGTAGTACAATTTTTCTGTAAATTTCTGCTGGCTTTTCTTTCCATAACAACTTCTGAATTGAGCTTATGAGCATTCCTGTTTATTGAGACACCTGCGAATATGAGCAACAATTGCCTACTGGATAGAACAGTGCCAAGCAAAATCGGAAACATATTAAGGTTCCCGATGGTACAATAATATATATGCCCTCTCGGTGGAGTGAAACGAAACCAACTAGCTCGAGAGGGCACATTACTCGTCCCGCCTTCTACTTGCCAACTGTTTGCCGGTGGCAGCGGGCCCCGCAGCAAGCAGGATTTTTCACAAACAACCGTCCACCCGCACTTTCAAGCAGGGATTAGTTTTGTCGATACCAACCATTGTTTGTACATTCTCTTGTTTGGAATTAGGTCGCAATACTGAATAGTTGTTCCTAGTGTGAGAAATTGGAGCTATGGACGAGCATGGAAAAGTGGCGAAGGCAGCCATAAAATCACATCAAAGCGTCCACAGTTCGAACTCCAATTTGAAGGACCCCCCAAAGGTTGCACATGCGAAAAACAACGAACGTCACGGGCAATCGACCGAACAGAATGGTTTCTCCAAAGCTGTTTCAAATGATAGAGGCAGTGCACCAACTAGGAGCGGCAATTTTCTTCCCCGAAATATCTCGGAACACGAAGTTGGAGCTGAAGCATCCAACACCAATGCAGGTGTCACGGGACGAGTGTTCAAGTCGAAAACTGAAAGAAGAAGGGCATCGTATCCCATTCCCACAAACCGTGATAAAACTTTGGCCCAAAATACACATCACGGAGGTTTGGGAACCAAAGCTGTCACAGCGCAACACTCGAAGACACTTGGTCCTTCTTCGTCTCGAAGGCGCGGCAAAGAGGGCGACGCCACGTCTTCTGACCATCGCCGTGATCCCAACAAGAAGATGTCGCCAACTGATACATCCGCATCAACGTCTGGCCAATTGCCGAAAATACACATTCCGGGCACGAACTCAGATGTTGGGGAAGCATCCCAGAAAAGAGCCCCCGTACCTCTCATTGACAAGCGGGGTCCAACAAGAACGACACTGAACCATGATTCATCAGTACACCCCAAAGGTAGCAAGAAGCGTCGCCGATCTAAAACCGATCGAGTTGACATGGAGAGTGGAAATGATCACCCGTTGACTACTAGTGCAACAAGAACACAAGAGCAAAAGGGCAGCGTAAGCAACCATGTTAATGGGAGCATCAACGGGGTTGGTGGTGTGGGGAGCGGCTCGGATCCAGCAGGAAAGGTTAGTGGGGACTTGCCTACTCGTAGAACGAAGAAAATCAAAATGGAAGGTGATCGCTCCTTCTCTCATCATGCCAACCACAACGGTAAAGCAAGAGCTCCAACGGAAGCAGGAGACAAGAAGCATGGTACACCATTGCATGCTTGTCCAGCAAGTACCCATCGCATGGCTGAAACTATCAGAAAAGGGGCTGAATCCTCTTTTTCGATTCTTTCAAAAGGTTTACCGAGAAGTCAGCATGACGTTGCAGGGGAATGCAACACTGGAGGGACATCAAATGGGGGTTCTACTTTTCCCTCTGTTGTAAATACAGCTGGATATCGAGAGGAAATGGCGAACAGCAAACGTGCAGGATCAAGTGTTTTAGACATTTCAGGGGGTGAGAAACAACGGAGTGGTTTTGGATCCAGATCGTTGATGTCTCTGAAGACGTACGTGAACCATCACTTCTTCAAGTCATCACTACATCGATCAATGAAAAATCGAGCAGAGTTCACACCCTATGCACTTGAATATAATGAACTTTCGGTGGAGTTGTTCGCAGCTTGGGCAGCAACCCATCCCAATCCAACAGTGAACAACATGCACACAAACGAAGGTAGTAAGAATGTGGAGAGGTTACGAGCAAACGGTGCCGGTACAGATTCTTTTGTTCCACTTCCTGATAGTACCAAAGAATACAAACACGAAGATGATATCTCGGTATCTCAACGTGGGGTTCTCCTGCCCGTTGCAGCCCCCCTTTTCCGCAAGTGTCAAATTTGTAGACGCTACGGACATTACGAAATCGAGTGTGACGCTATGGGAGAAGAAATGGCAATGAAGTTGGCCGATGCAACCAAAATGGAGGCCAACATGAGAGAGTTGTGTAAAGAACAGTTACTCAATGGCAATGGAAATCTGTTATCCCAACGTGACCAGCAAAAGTCTTCGAACGGTGGTGCTCCCGAATCGGCAGAACCGCTGCCAAACGAGGAACCAGAGTCGGGTGTGCCAGTGCACTTTTCCTGTGAAGTTTGTAAAAGTCGCTCTGCAGATGACAGAATGTTGGTTTGCGATGGCTGTGACAGCTTGTACCACATTTTTTGCCTGGATCCTCCGCTCACTATAATTCCCGAGGGTGAATGGTTTTGCCCTTCCTGTACCACCTTCAACGATGGAGTTCCTTCTGATGTGGAAATAGAGGCTTTCGGGAATGTGGTGGTTGAGCAAAGAAAAGAACCACCACGTGAGAGTCAGAAATGCGCCAGAAATTCATCTGAGTTGCCGAGCAATTGGCAAGTTGCCGTTGCCATAGTGGACCGAAATACTACGCTGACATCCTCTAACGAGGCAAGAGCATCACGAGGACTTGGGAAGCATCATCTAAAACTACGAAAGAAGGAGACTGATGAACAACACACCATAGATAGGTTTGTTATTCACGCGAGAAGCTCATCTCAATCTCCACACTTCACCAAACAACTGAGAGACCTAGCCTCTGTGGAAGCAGACAAAATTGCCATTGATGAAGTGGATATATCGGTTGGATGTGTGGTCGCCTGGTTCCCAGGGAGCACAGCAAAGAATAATGGTACCCACCGCAACAGCCATCCTGTTGACCCTAAACTTGGGTCTGTGCTTGCTGTTGACAAGAACACTAACCAAGTGTTAGTGCGTTGTCTGGATGAATGGAGGAAACTGTTGGAGGATGCATCTCATCGGAATACAGCTGCTACTACCTCGCACCTGGAAGATTGTGCCATAAATGCCATCACTGCCAGTGCGACATTTTGGCTCCCTACTCAAGAAGCCCATATTGTGGCGAGAGCTCCTCCTCCAAAGATGGTGACCAAGTTTGAGACAGAGGTTGTCCCCAGCCGCGTTCGTAAGGAACGCCGCCGAAGGAGGAAGTTGGCTCTAAAGCAAGGACAACAGGCTAGTCGAGCTCGAACGGAGTTTGCCATGATTGACTAGAGGTAGTGCGTCCTCCTCCTTTATTTATCAATACATCGTACGTCGAGGTACCAGAACTACGTCTGACTATGAGCATTCCTGACTCTTTCGCAAACAGTCCCTCTTAACCATACTACAAAGTAATTTTCCAATTTCAAGGCAAAAGTAAAACTAGCTCTTGGTACTGTACTCGCTATTATTGGCAATGTTACGAGGGCAAGAAGCCTTGCTGCTAGCTTGTGGTACTGTACGTCGTAGCAGGGAAAATTCCACAGAAATAGTCGAACGAGTCAAAGGAACATATTCGGGTATTGACAGCCACGCCATTATTGTAACTGCTCCATCAACGATTTCTTGCACATGAACCATCATGTCAGAGTATTATAGTAGTGGATATTACCCTGGTGGATATCAGCAGGGGTATCCAGAATCATACCCACAAGGAGATTCCGGCGCTCCAAACATTTACACGCAGGAATCGTTTCCCCCTCTAACTGCCGACCCGAATTTCTACGCTCCAACTGGAGTTTATGGTGCTCCTGGACCGCAACAACAAGGTGGAGGAGGCTCGTTTGGAGGTGGAATGATGCCAGTAGCCCCAACGCCTGGGTCCTTCTATTTTCATGATGAAATTATGCCTGAGACTCATGGTTTGCCGGTCAGCGCCTTGGCTGTGGATACTGCCTATCATGCAACCTACGTGGCTTCCATGACCCAAACTGTCTCCTCGACTCGCTGGAGAAGTCACCGTGCATCAATCCTTGCAACGCATAATTCTATCGATGGAATGCTTTATAGTACGGTGGCTGGTCACCCCGAGGCGCCCCCGACAACTCTGCAATCGGTATATGATTGTATGTTTGGAATCAGTCGAGTTACACCTATGCCTTCAGGGAAACAGCATATTCCACCACACGCATATCGAGCACCATTTGGAAGTTCTGATGTAGGTGGTAGCATGAGTATCATGAGTGGAGCTGAAAAACATGGTCATTTGGGAATCTCGACATTGATTCCTTTGGATGGATTTGTTGCCAGTGTTTCTCCATCTGGTGTTCGATTGCACACTCGTGGCGGAGTACAAGTACAAGATTCAGAGATCAACGGGATGCTGAGTGGAACTATCCATCCTCATTCAGACCAGGGCCCCACACATGTTTCTGTGGGTGGAGTTTCAACGCAGATGGGCACGGAAGGTAGACACCGAGAGGAGGAAGTGCATTGCATGGACCTTTGGCAGGGTCTCCGAACAATATCATCGTGCTCTTTCAGAGACAGATACGAAAAGAAAGTTGGTGTTACTGCATTGGCTACCAGCCATAGTCGTGGTTCGGTGGTTGCTGGATGTACGGATGGTCACATTCGGTTACTGGATGGATCGCTCCGGGTTGTCGCGACAGTGAAGAGCCACAAAGGTGGGGTTGCCAATATGGCGATATCTCCCGACGGTCTCTACATTGCGACATGTGGGTACAGTTCCCGCTTGAAAGACAAGGAATCAAGTGTGTTGTATGCCTTTCCCGATCCTACCGTGTTCATCTATGATATTCGTCAGCTTGGTCGATCTGGAATCCCACATCCATTTGCCGGCGTTCGTGGGTGTCCCCAGCACCTTGCGTTCCTTCCTGAGTCGAGTAGCTCTTCATCATCCAAATCGCGGTTGCTTGTCGGTAGTGGGCAGGCTGGAGGAGGTTTCCAAGTCATGGTACCCTTCGAAGCACAAGATGAGACGACCACCAGCTTTATTGCTCCAATACTAGAGCAGAGTGAATCTGTGACAGCCATACATCAGGCCTCGGACGATCTTCTTATGGGTACAAGTGGTGGAAGAGTACTTCGATACAAACTAGCTGGCCAAGAATCAAACGTCAAAACTCGAGCCAAGCCTGCCACACCTTGGGCACCTCGCGGTGGATCATCACCCCCTTCATCTCGATCTGAACCCAAACAAAAGATACAATTGGATTTGCCCCCATATTTGCCCCCTACACCGCCACTTTCTCTCGACCCTAAGTTGCTCTTGAATGAAGCTGGTAGCCGCTTTGATGGAGGAGTGTTCACATCATACATCTTGCAAGCAGAGCCCAAGGTTTCTCGGTGCGGGGACATAGCTGAAGATGCGGCCCTTCATTTTGGTCCAATGGGAGCAAAACCTCTTGTGTTCAGCTGCCGCCGAACCATTTCTAGTAGTTTCCTGTCCATGGCCGAGGCTGCCGAAGCTGAGTATGCACTGACTGTACCCACATCCAAGCTTTCAGTGAACATCCTCGACGATCACAGTGTCGTTTCCCACCGATACAAAGGAAAGCGCAAGGAACCCAAACCCAACCCAAACAAGTTCTTGTACACCAATTCCTTGTCAGGTATTTGCTATAAGGGCGGTGGTACCAAGCGCCAACAAGGCCACCATGCCAAGGTATGTACTTCTATTTGGGGGCTCCTGTATGAATTCAACCATTTGTCTCATTCGAATCACAACAGAGTGGAGTATCTATAGAAGGAATCCCGAGTCGATATCGACTACAGAATCGGCCCAGTTTCAAACGCTCCGGAGCTTTTGATCCCTGTGACTACAATCGCAGTGGACTCATTCCAGGTTGGGACTATTCTCAGACGTTGCCAAACGCTTTTGCGCCACCCGTTATTTTGATGTTGTATTTCTTACCAGAAATTCGAGGGAATGTGCTGAATGCTCAATGTCAGGAAAAGTCACTGCTCACAAAGGCATACGAGAAGTCCCTTACTCCTGAGCTGGGTTTCATCTTTCACCATATTGAGTACTTGGCAAGCCAGGGACTGCTACATCCCGTCAAGGCTGGCACTGATGCAACGAGGGCTCGAATTGGCGCCTGGATTCCTTCTAACTTTCTCACCTCGTTGGCAACAATGCCCGAGGCCGAGCAACTACAGATTCTAGACGGCTCACCGGCCGCTGTGACGCAACCTCGCCGCCCTGAAGCGTTCTACCGTTTCCTTGCTTATCAATTGGACAAAGAACTCTCAAAAGGAACAAAGCAGAAGCGGATGGACAGTCTGCATGGAATTGATTTCCTCAGTTCGAATCACTTTTTGTCTGGATCGAGTTCGTCATCCCAGTCGACTACGCGGGGAATGACTCTAGATCTATGCTATGATGGTTTCGACAAAGGGTCTACTAAGGGGGGAGTAAGCTTTGGGGAATTGCTCCAGCATTCTCTGTGTCGAGAAACGAGATTACGGGCGTGGAATTCTACCAGCAAGGCCTTCGAGACTATTGTTCAGCGCAAGACAGCAGTTTCAATGCCTGAAATTTTGGTGTTGTCGTGTTCCTGCGCTGGTCGTAAGGAAGAAGAAGGTCTGTGGGTGTGGCGTCAAGACAATGGCGAACCATGGTTGCCTGAGAATGTCGAAGTCGAATTGCAAGAGGATGGTAACGTTGTTGTGAGAGTGTTGGATGTTGGTTCAAGTAACGAGGATTCATGGACTGAATACACAAAGGAACTACCAGAGACCGTGGCACAGCTTGTAGCAAACACTTCTACAAAAGGAAAGCATCGATACCGCCTTGATGCAGTTCTTTCGTTCGTGCGTGACGAAGCGAGCAGTGACGAAGAGGAGGAGCATGTGGGGCACCATGTACTGCACGCCCGCCTTTCATCTAGTGACAAAGAACATCACCTAAGCTCTCAAGTGGAGAGGGCTTCGGAGCTTCTACGTTCGATCGAGGGTTCTTCTTTACCCAGTGAGACAATTCGTGTCAGCCCTGAAAACCTAAGGAAGCGACTTGATTGTGTGGAGACAGCGTTGTCATCACTGGATCAAAACCAAGATTCCACTTGGATATTGTACAATGGGTTTGCTGTCGTACCAACCGTTGTTGAGGATGCTTGTGCATTCCATGTTCCTTTCAAGGAACCATGTCTTGTGGTTTACCGTGATGTGGCAAGAACAGCAATGGAGTCCATTTCAGTGGTAGAGAACAACAATCTACCGTCTCAAGTGTTGAATGCCAAGTCAATGTCACCACATGCGAGTACACTTTTTGACAATAATTCATTGGTTCCTGGAAAGCTTCTTGCCTTCGATGCGGAATTCGTATCTGTGCAAGAAGAGGAGTCTACGTTGACTGAATCTGGCTCCAAAGTGGTCATTCGTGAAACACGCTACGCCGTGGGAAGGATCTCTGTCGTAGATTGTGAAACGAAAGAAACGATCATTGACGATCACGTCCTTCCGAGGGAACCGGTGGTTGACTACCTAACACGCTTCTCTGGATTGGTCGAAGAAGACTTGGACCCTACCAGAGCAACGCATAGTCTGATATCCACACGCGCAGCCTATCTAAAGTTGCGATATCTGGTGGAACAGGGATGTATTTTTGTGGGTCATGGGCTACGTCAAGATTTCTCAACGGTAAACTTGGTGGTCCCTCCACAGCAGGTTATTGACACTGTGGAAATCTATCACCAGCCAGGAATGAGATACATCTCTCTACGCTTCCTGACTAATTGCGTGCTTGGAAGAGATATGCAGCAAGATGTTCATGATTCTGTGGAGGACGCGATGGCTGCATTGGAACTCTACGAGCAGGCCATGACATGGAAGCAGGAGGGAGTCTTTGACAAAAAACTCAACGATATCTACGCGCGTGGACAACAGACGGATTGGAAGTTGGGTGTAGACGTATAAGAACGTATAACAGACTATAGGACTCTAATTTTAACATGTGCATACTGGAGTATGGCGATCCAAAGCGATCATCTCAAGGTACTGGAAAAAGGACTAGAACATGAAAACGTGTAACGAGGTTCATCGTTGCCCTGCACCGACAACGGGGGGCAAAACTGAATAATCACTCAAAGCAAATAGCGGTGGTTGACAAGTCCTTCAGTATCAGGATTGGTCAGAGCTCTCCGAAGCCAAGGAGAACACAGATTCTTCCGAATCATCGTAGATCCCTGATTGAGATCGGATAGACAGAGTATGAACTAAACGGTTTCGATGAAGCTGTGAGTACTTGAGGCATCCCCTCAAAGCATCACGATCACCGAACTCATAGAATCCATCTTGATCTGGTTTTGTGATGACGAACAAGATAGCACTTGCTCCAACTACGGCACCGATCCCTACTAGAAGATCCACGGCTGACATTTGTGTTGTGTAAAATGGCTTCTTGTGGTCACAAAATCAAACTATGATCCAGAGGCTGCGTCTGCTTAAGTGGGTGATGAAGCCTTGACAACGGCTGGTGACA
Organism: Nitzschia sp. Nitz4; assembly: GCA_013372465.1. Classification (NCBI taxonomy): domain Eukaryota; phylum Bacillariophyta; class Bacillariophyceae; order Bacillariales; family Bacillariaceae; genus Nitzschia; species Nitzschia sp. Nitz4. The sequence continues at coordinate 43,870 of WXVQ01000099.1, forward strand.
GCGACCTCAGTAGAATTGACAGGAGTCCCAAGGGGTTTCACCGACAGGCGGATGAAGCTCAGGCACCAAAATGAATGTTCGAATCACTGCCATAAAAATTCTGCTGAACTTGAGATGGATTTCAGGAACGAGCTCGCCAACACAGGGCCTTCGCCAACGACGTAGCCTTCGGTACGACAGTTTTCCCGCCGAAATTGTATTGCATGCGCGAGGTCTGACCTGGCCACAGATTATTTAACCAATGACAGACAACGTTGTGACATTCGGACTTCGCATTCTCGCCAGAATTTCCCAGTCGTGTATGATCAGTGCTATTCCATCCCGCGAATGCTGCTTTTGGCTTTCTTGCAACGATCATTCAACCTCTACTACAGTGCGTGTACGACTTTGGACAGAGTCTCTCAGTTTGGGACGACGATTGGGTGCGTTGCAATGCATAAACTTTAGAGTTAGCCTCCCTTCATTTATCAAGAATGATGTAGAAATTAGCATTCAACATTCCATCAAATTGATTTCATGGAACCGATGATACACTCTTCTTACAGTCGTCAGAGCACCAATCTGCAACCATGATTCCAAATGAATGTACTCGTAGTATACAAGATGCACACCATCTTCATGGGATTCTAGATTCTAGAGAGCAGGTTGGTGCCCCCTCCCTTAGCCATTCCTACTTCTCTCAGTCATGGATATCTGGGTCCCCCCGGGAAAGATGTCATGTGATTCGACAGAACTCCACCCCACCAACCAAAGACCTTTCCGCAGAACAGTTCTTGACATTGCCTTCGTCGAATCTCACTCTCCCGACAAGAGATTGATTGCATTAATTCCACTAAAGAAATTGTTGTGGAGCCATGTTTGCTTCGAGCCGAGCCCTCCGTCAGCTGGGTCATCGCCCAATGATGTTGTGGAAGCTTACATCCTCCTCCACGCTACCACAGAACAAATATACCGCAAGAGTTTTTTCCACTCAAGTACAAGAAGTGATGGACCCATCCAGCAGTCACAAGGAAATCGAGAATGCCGCCTTTTCAGACCGCCCTAAGGTGTCAGTTCTGATGGAACTAACAGATCGTGTTGGTGTGTTGCATGATGTCCTCAAGTACTTTTGGAAGTACGATATCAATGTCTCAAGGATTGAGTCTCGCCCTGTTGCACCTGCGTCGCAATGGGGTCATGAAGGTCCAAAGTTTGATTTCTTTCTGGACTTTGATGGGAGCCTTGATGACCCCCCAATCCAAAAGCTTATGCGAGACTTGGCTCCCATCACAGCCAAGTTGTTGGTCCTCGACGAAAAGGAAGTTCAGTGGTTCCCTCGTCATGCCTCCGAGCTTGATTTGATTGCTCATCGCGTTTTGGATGCTGGTGTAGACCTGGAGAGTGATCACCCAGGGTTCAATGATGAGGTTTACAGGCAAAGGCGAGCACAACTAACTGAAAATGCATTGAAACATAAATGGGATGAGCCTATTCCCTTGGTTCACTACAGTCAGGATGAGATTAACACCTGGACCTGTGTTTGGGATCGAATGGAAGATTTATGGAAGAAACACGCTTGCAAGGAATTCTTGGTATGTGAGCCACTTGCTATGTCATTTGGACCGAATTTCCACGTTCTAACACATCTTCCTGTGTAGCATTCTTTGAATTTGTTCAAGCAACACTGCGGATACAGTCGTGACAACATTCCCCAACAGAGGGACATTAGCAATTACCTAAAGAAAAGGACCAACTTTCAAATGCGACCAGTTGCTGGATTGCTCTCAAGCCGTGACTTCTTGAATGGACTTGCCTTTCGGGTTTTCTTTTCCACCCAATACATCCGTCATCACAGCAAACCACTCTATACTCCTGAACCTGACATTTGCCACGAACTTCTCGGGCACGCGCCACTCTTTGCTGATAGAGACTTTGCCGACTTTAGTCAAGAGATTGGACTGGCCAGTTTGGGGGCCAGTGATGAGGACGTAATGAAATTGGCACACTGCTACTGGCACTCAGTGGAATTTGGCCTGTGCCGTGAAGGTGGGAAAAACAAGGCCTATGGTGCTGGCTTGTTGAGTTCGTTTGGAGAGCTCGAGTATGCTTGTGATCCAGAGCATCCAGGAGCGGATGGAAATCCTCCTGAGTTCAAGGATTGGGATCCTGAGGTTGCTGCTACACAGTCATTTCCGATCACAACCTATCAACCTGTGTACTTTGTGGCGAGCTCCTTGAGTGATGCCAAACAGCGCATGCGTGAATATTGCGAAGGCCTCCAACGACCATTCTTTGCCCTTCACAATGCTCAAACTGACACTATTTTTATTGACCGACCAGTTCGTCGCACAAAGGGAGCTCCCCAGTGACAAAGTCACTACAAGACATGCAAAGGACCTACTGAGTTGTTCACAACAGTCCAGAGATAGATACCATATACGAATAAATCATTACATGCGGAACCTTCACCTACTTGTTGTAGGTGCAGCCGCTGGTAGAATTTTAGAAGGTATCGTCTTCTTGTCGAGAAATGTGGCGCTAAGATTTGAAAATCTGAAGCATCTAGCAAAACAACGAGGAAGTCCTTATTGTTGCTGGCCCTGGTCTATTGACACTGATGTGGGAAACTAACCTGCCTGTTGTTCCACCGGACCTTGCACCAGACCAATCTCAAACCCTCCTCCAAGCCCAGTTTTTTCATTCCCTTAAGCCAATGTTGCGCCCGGCTGTTTTTCCCCTACTCTTGCCCCCACCACTACTTCATTCACCTGCTCAGCCTTGGGCGTGGTGGGTCCTGCCAAAAAGATTGCCATAGCTCAGATGTATTGTCCCCACCGAATATGCATTGGTCATGCGCCAACTTCCACTCTGAAATCCTTCTTTCGCGGAAAACCATAAGTAGGAGTCAAGCTTAATCCCTTACTCAAACAGATCGTCAATGACGTCTTTCTTCTTTTTCTTCTTCCTCTTGGTAGCTTTGGGTTCTCCCGCATCGATTGTATCAGACTTTCTTTTCTTTCCTTGCTTACTTCGTTTGGATCGAGATCCACTCTCATTGCCTCCCGAATTCTGGTTTTGATTAGGATTTCCTTTTCGCTTGATGCCTCTACCCTTAGGAATGGACGCCACGCCCAAGCTGGGTGCACTAATCTGTTCTCCAATGTCATGGGGGTCACCCATTTGTGTGGAACCAGCTTTCTTGGAGTCATTGGCATCAGTATTCTTGGAACCCAACGTCAACCCAATTGCCAGAAACTGTTGGTTCCTTTCTTCTTGGGCTCCATTCTTGGTCTGTCGACCTGGTGCATCTCGACCCGCATCCATGAAAAACGTGACATAAGATTCAAAACTCTCCAACGGAATGGGTGGAAGGAAGGATAGGTCTTTGTCGGACAAGAGTTCGTACAATTGAGTGAGTCGCTGTCGCCCAATGCGTACAAGACAAGTGCGGATACGTGCCAAAGCGGACAAGGCTACGGTACAAAACGGCAAAAAGAAGCCTCGGCTGATTTCCAGCATGAGGGGTTGACTGGCATGGTCAATGCGAGAAATGACTTCTGGAAAGCGTCGAAAAAGACGTTCTTGAATGGTAGTAACTTGCTGAGTCAAGTCCTGTTTTCGTTCATTGGAATCACTCAATTGTTTGCGCTTGAGTCGATTGGTGTATTCCACGGCATCCTTGGACAGTTGGGGGTAGAGGTCGTTGGCAAGCTCGTGTCTCGCAAGCGCTTGGAGAACCATGGAACAACGTCTGTAGTAAATGGCTCGTCCATGACTATTCCGATGATAATGCAACAGCGCTTCTAGTATAGAAATGTCATGTGACAGGGCTTGGCCCAATCCACTCTCCATGTTGGGCTGCAGGAAGCAATAAGTTGTGGGACAAAGGAAAACGATGGCCAGCAACACCAATCTGAAAAAGAGCACATGCGCCTATTTGTGATAGTGCAGGAGCGAAACCAGCTGCACAACACAACATCATATCGTTGTACTATGATGACTGACTCTTTCATCTGCAATGCCTTTTGCCCTGGAGGCGTGGACCTCCAAAATTCAGCATGTTCATAGTCGAGAGTTGAAATAAAGTCAGACAGGATTTCTTATGGTGGAAACAGCAATAGAATCAGACCTGGTTTTGTGACAAAGGAGGATGGCACGATCTTTTGGGTCGGGACTCGAACGGGATCCGAGAATTCGCTGTGGGGAGTGCCCTGTCGCTCATTCCACCGAACCAAAACGCCAACCACCACGATGATGGGCGTGACATCCCACGAGCCACCCCGTGTGTTGATCCTTCACACTTCTTGTCCTGAAACACAGCAGGAAGATGGAATTCCTCTTGATTACAACCAAACTTCAAGTTCCGAGGACGTCAATGCCATTCTTGGATCGCTTCCCATTGTCTGTGACATTCTTGTTCTACCAGAAATTCCTGAGCAGCCACGGCAACGGGAATCTTCCGGTTGGTTTTCGACGTGGTTTCGTCGGAGAGAAGAAGATATCGAGTCTACTGAGATTTCCAATCAAGTAGTAGAAAGGTCACATGAACCACTGAATCCTTGTGGTGTCGACAACCTGTTGTTGTTGGAAGATCTTCCATGGCATCAAGTTTTGCTCAGTTTGACATCCTGTCACATGAACTATCATGTGGAGTCAGTAAACACGACATTGCAGTTCCCTGTAGAAGTTTCTCCTTCTACGTTTGCTGTATCATTTTCGCAATCCTTGACAGAGTTGGATTTGTCATTGGGAACTTCCCATGCCAAGGATTTGCTCCAGGGATCTCTCGCCCAAATCGAAGAGTCAGATGTTGTTGATACTGTCGAAGATCCCCCTGATACGGCTGATTTTCTTCCTTGGGATGAGTTGGAACTGCAAGATATCGAAATGACAGATTCTACTTCTGATCCCTCGGTTGGTGCACATTCCCTTGAGGCAGTGGTGGAGTCGGAGAAGAACACCAATTTCGGACCTCCAATTTCGGCGGGATTCATGTGGGATATATGCATGATTCCTTCTCCCCAGCCACAGATGGAAGAAACAGCTGGGATGACTGACTCAAGGATCTCCCAAGAACTTGAAGCCATATCACGAGTCCATGCCATGATGGAACAGGACAACGTAAATTTGGATTTGATGATTCGTTTGCTTTCCTATTTGGCTATCGGTTTGTTCGGTCTTTTGCTATGGGCTGGGTATCAATATTATCAAGATCGCTTGGAAATCCAACGAGCCCGAGTCCTACGCACCGCTGTGGAACGCAAGCTACACATTCAACCCCCACGTTCCACCACCACCACAGAAGTAAGAACCACGACACCTCCGAGTACTCCGACCACCACAACTCCAAGTACCACGGTGGCTCCAAGAACGTGGTTCACTCCTTCCTTTCCACAAGGGAATATTTCTTGGGACCATGTTCCCATACTTTCTCCAAGATATATCCAAAACTGGGATCTAATGGTATCCAACACTCCTCGTATCAGCAACCGCTCTTCTACCACCAGTGCAATGGCACCATGGACTGGTAGTACCGGTGTCCTGGAGTCTTACTCGCCAAGAATTCCTCCCAGCCTCTCAGACATTGCCCATTTCGACACATTGGCTTCAAAGAGTAACTTTCGTTCTGACGAATGTTGTAACAGCCCGGTTCGTCCGCAATCTCCCAAGAAATCCAAGGCGGACGGGGGCAACAAGGAGAATCTTTCTCCATGTTCCAAGTTTACCAAATCTTGGACGGAGAACAAATGCGTCCGTCGAAATCACAGGAAAAAGAGAACTGCCAAGTTGGAGCCGTTTGCAAATCCCACGAATGTTTGTGGAACAAACACTGCTGGTGGTCCAGTTGCACAACAACTATCGCAGCCCAGAGAAGAGGAAGATGTTACCAATTCATTCTTGGTTTCCAGGAATCACCATGTTTTGCCACCAAACTCAAATCCAACAGATCTTGGGCACTCACAAGAGGCTACCCATACAAATACCACTCTCCGGAGAAATCTAGATGGGGCGGATCGCGTTTCCACCCCAACCTCACGGCCTCCCCCTATCCCCGACTTGGTTTGTGCTACACCCGGCAGTGCCGATAGTGCATTTGTGGAGGATTATTGGTAGAGCTGCGAAATACACGACGTTGGGGAGGGGAAAAAGTAACAATGACAAGAAAAATGGTCTATTGGAATAGCCTATACAATACATTGATGGGTAGTAGTGGTGTTGCGCAAATCGAGTAGTTCAACTCTTCTCGCCTACCAGAGGCGGATGCTGCTGTGTCCACCGGGTGGAGCAAGTACCCGACTAGTGGGTCGGTCCGTAATAACATTGTAGGAGTTGGTGCTGCTGGACGAAGCAAAGGCATTGCTGGATTGACCGGCAGGGCGTGGAGCCAAGGGAGCGGCGGCGGGCTTGTCTTGAGTAGGCTTGGTGACAGATACCTCCTTGGTTTCCTTGGGCAATACTACTTCTTCATTCTCCTTGGCAGACATGGGAACCGGAGTTGCCTCCTCTTGTTCTTCTTGAGTGGGTGCAACCGTGATGGCTCCCTCACGGAGTTGGCGTTGACGTTCGAGTTCTTCGGGAGTCCATCCTCCTAGGCACAAGGACGATCCACCTCCAGGTTGGGCAACCACTCTGGAAGTGGTCCTTCCGGACTGAACAAAGAAGTTTTGGTTGTCATTGGCACTGTAAGTCATGTTGTTGATGTTGTTGATGTTGTTGACGGTGGTAATGCAAAAAGGAAGGATTTTTGTGACATCCAGATGGTGGCTTCAAAAAGTGGGCGTTCGAGATAACGGCTACTCCTACCGACAAATGCGCCGGCCCATTCGGGTCTTCATGGCGTAGGTTATATGACGGACGCGCAATGGAAGTGCGCATGAGGACTCCATGGGAACAACCAGGACATCCGCCCACAATCGATTCGGCTTCGGAGCATCAAGGTGAGGCACCATGAGTGGAGGGAGTGAAATGAGATGATGTCTTTTGTTTATTATTTTTTGTACAGTGGAGTGAGTTAATACGAAAATGATGAAGAACCGAAAAATTGGAGCAGAAAGAGGATGTACCACGGAGTTCGGCATGTCTCGGTGTTGGCACCCCTTTTCGGAGTCAGTGGTCAAACCTCAAATCCGCGCAGGATTCAGTACGGAGTGTACGGCGTGTCTCTTTGAGGACTAAAAATGAGGCCGTCCTTGGCGCGGAATCCGATGTGACCAGTTGGCATTTCATTGTCTTTCTTTTCCAGATATTGGATGATTGTATCAACGAGTGTGCAATACTGCAATAAAATGGGCAGAAAACCTGGTGGTTGGATCAAGTTGGCACCATGGTCGAAGACCCGAGAACAACACGCCATGTTGAATTTGTTCAGTCCTGAGTTGCGTCGTGACGTCACGGTGGCTTCCCCTTTCGCTTCTCACATGTCTCGTTTGTGTTGGCAGTTTTATTTCAAAGCAAACTGATTTTCTTGCGAAGCATCCCTTTCCATGAGGGAACTACGAGTAGAGGATGCACTCCTTTACCTCGACCAGGTCAAGGTTGAATTTGGGGATCGTCCGCACATTTACAATGAGTTTTTGGATATTATGAAAACATTCAAGACCCAGCAGATTGATACTCCTGGTGTCATTAATCGGGTTTCCACTTTGTTCCAAGGAAATAAGAGGCTCGTTCTTGGATTTAATACGTTTCTTCCTGAGGGGTACAAGATTGAGCTTCCAGAGGATGGGGATGGGCCTCCAATTGCTGTTTTTCGGGCACCTGGAGACACGGTCGGTCAGATTTTGACCGGACCTGGAGCTCCTCCCGCGGCGCCCACCGATTCACAGAAGCCAGCCGCTTCGGCTGTTGCTCCAGGCGCACCTGCAGCTGGATTTGCTGGGGCGCCAGGACAAGCAGCCCTTCGGGCCGGGACGGCTCCGGAGCGAGGGCCAGCAGGCATGGCGCCACTAGCTACATCTACGTTTCACGCAGCCGGTATCCATGCTCCCCAGGCGCGACAGCTTCCACCTGCCGCTGCCGTTGCAGACCCAGCAGCTCGAGCCAGGCTGGAACAAGCCCATGTCCCTCCAGGAGCGGCTGTTCCAACCGCCTTTGGGGCCAAGGCAGGTATTCCTGGAGGACCGCAAAAACCCAGCCCTGACAAAAAGCAGCGTCCACGAGCAGGGCGCCCTAATGCTCAAGCTCCACCTGCTGAACCCGAACCTGCCGCCCCACCACAACCTCAGGGCCAACAACAACCAGGAATGGAGTTTGACCATGCTATTAAGTATGTAACAACCATCAAACTGAGGTTTTCTTCTGAGCCAGAGATCTACAAGAAGTTTTTGGAGATTCTTCACACATACCAAAAGGAACAACGGGGAATCAAAGAGGTTCTAGAGGAAGTATCGGCGCTTTTCTCGGAACACCCTGACTTGTTGAAGGAGTTCACTTACTTCCTGCCAGATGCTGTGCAAGCAGAGGCAAAGGTTCAGTTGGAAGCGGCAGCCAGGGAAGCCGAGGCCAGAAAGAAGGCAAAAGCTGCAGCCAAGGCTCAACAGAGGCCAATGGCAGCTGCTCCTTTTCCATCGCGGTCGCCTAGTATCATGCAACCTGAACCACAACCTTCTCCGGAACTAGAAGATGAACCTGCTGTACCTACAAACCCTATTCCGTTTGGAGCAACTATGGGGAGAAGTCGCGATCGTGAGGCTGAGATTAGCCGATCTGCTGTTTATGGAACCGTTTCTTTTGCTCCTGTTCGCCCTCCTCGAAAGAACACCCCCACCACTGCCCAAACGGTTGCCAAGTATGGGCGACCTACAGTTCTTCCCGTCGTTCCCCGTCAACCGACAGCTGCCGAGACTGCATTCTTCGAAAAGGCTAAAGCACATTTGAGCAGACGAGAATTGGCACCAGATAAGCCAATGTCGGGACCCAAAGCGAGGCACACTCCTTACATGGAGTTTCTCAAGTGTCTTCATCTCTTTGGTACTGGGGTACTCAACAAAGATGAGTTGGTTCTCCTTTTGCGAGGACTTTTCGTCCAAGGGCATGCACCCAAGAGTGGTGCTAACGTGGGCGGTGGAGCGAGCAATCCGCAAATTGCTATGAATGCTCAAGAGTTGCTAAAAGAATGCGAAGAGGTATGTGTTGATTGACTGATCGTGGCGATCGACGAACGGAATTTTCAAATACTTACTTGTTCTGTTTTCAGATTCTCGTCGGGCGGGGGCCATATGCTGATCAGCAGAACCAGTTGAAAGACAAAACCAAGTTTGGAGCCAAGAGGTCCAGAGATTATGACTACAGTGGATCTGAACACCCAACACCTTCCTACTTCAGCCTTCCCAGTGATTACCCTCAGGAGCTTTTCATGAAATACACCGGGAAGACGCTTCGAGACCAACAAGTGTTGAACGATACAATGATTTGCGTCGGAGCCAATAACATGCCCGGCACCGAATCACCAGAGGACTACGACGCAATCAAGATTCGGCGGAATGCCTACGAAGAGGCTATGTTCAGAATAGAAGATGAACGATTCGAGGTTGATATGGCCCTAGAGCGTAATGCAGTCGCCATGCGACAAATTGAGCCAATCGCAGAAGAAATTGCTATTCTCAGGGAGACGGAAGAAAAGGAAGGTCAACCAATTGGCAGACTTCAATACAAGTTGAAGCCTCGTTCCTTGAACTCTATTCAAATCAATGCCATTGGAAGGATATATGGCGATAAAGGAGACGAAATTATCGAGAATATTGCCCGAAACCCATTGGCAACCATTCCAATTGTTTATCAGCGACTTCGACAGAAGGATGTAGAATGGCGAACACAAAAGAATAACTTGATTGCCAAGTGGGATATACTGACCAAGGCCAACTATGAAGGGTGCCTGGATGTGCTGTGTTACCAGAATAGAAGGGAAATCGAGAAATCACTTTCGGATGATCGCTTGCTCGAAGAATGCAAGAAGGCAAGGTCATTCTGTTCTAGTTTGGAAAAGCGATCCGGAAGCTCTGTGAGCTTTGGCTTGAGTTCGCCCGATCGGTCCGCCGTTTTGTACGAGCCCTATGCATCTGTTGAGATGAAGCCTGGCTCAATTGCCCACCAATTTGCTGCTAGTTTACTCTCGCAGCATGTTGTTTTGAAGTCTGCTACCACCAAGGCAGAACGCGAAAAAGTGGGAAGGGTATGGAGTGAGTTTGTGATGCCATTCTTTGGCTACCCTTCCCATTGGATTTTGGATGAAATCCGGCAAAGTTTTCAAGGAGAGCTCAATGAAACTGTTGTTCAATGTACGTTTGTTGTAGCTGAGCCTTTTTGTTCTTCTGCTTTTGCTCATTTGTTTGTTTGTGATTTTCAGATGCTACTGGCCAACATGTCAGGACCGCTGTTGGTGACGGTGTTGTTCTTGCCTACCTCCCAGGTAATGAAAACGTTGGTCCTCGCTACCGTGTGAAATTGGCTTATGGTGTTGGGTATGTCCAGGCCTATGCTATCCTGCATGGAATTGAGAACCCTGACGGTACCAAGTTCGTTCGTCGTGATGGGGTAATGGAGAAGGAAGTCGACGTGGCAGACATGGATCGATCGGATGTTGCTTTGGACAACAAGTTCAAGCTCTTGTTTGGATCGAAGAACATTTACCTCTTCTTGCGCCTCTACAGTTCCCTTGTTTCGCTTTTGGAAGACATTGAAGGCACCATCCGCTCCAATCCCCCATCTGTAGATCCTTCGGCCAACTACTACGACCCTATGAAGTCTCAAGAAGCACCCCCTGCTACTCGGCTGGATTTCTCGGCTCTTATGACCAATTTGAAGCGTGCCATTAAGGACCAAATGGATATGAAGGAGTTTGAGACGTTTTGCCGTAGGGTATCCCCCACTTTGGTACACAAGATGTCCGCTCTTCCCAAGCTTGTGGCCAAGGGGGCAGATATGCTTGTACAAACAGCCAATGAGGATTTGCTTTTGCAACTTTTTGACTATTGTCAGTACACAGGAGCGGTACGTTACATCGGTTGAATTCCATTGTGTGGAGCGTCCAAGACTTTATCTCACCTTTCCTTGTTTAGAATCCTGTGCAATTGCGCGAAAAGTGCCTGGCCTTGTCCCCTGATGCGGTATTCCGTATCCAGTACAACACTACAAATGGCCGATTATACTTTTCGTATCTCCCAGAGAGTGCAGTATTGTTGACGGCTCCTGTAGACGATGATGATGATGATGATGACGACGACGAGGGGTTTGAAGATGGTGACGTCGAATCGGACGAAATGGATGACGACGATGATGTGATGGATGTAGAAGATGAGGAAGAAGATCTTCGACAAGTCAAGAGAGCCAAGCTCAAGTAAATGACACAAGTTTAAATGGTAGCCAGCATCGTTAGAGGGGCTTTACCTTGGTTTGTTGCCTTCTTTTTGTGTAGGATCACGACTGCAGCAATCGAATGATTCGGAGTTCGGCAAACCAAGTCGTGCTAGAACTCCCGACAGGTCGCAGAAAGCCACAACGCTGCTGCTATAATATAAAAACAAAAGCAACTGTTGTTACTACTCCTCATCATCATCAACAACTCTCTCTGAAACACATAGACACACCATGCCATCTCTAATTTGGGGAAGCATCTTTCTCTTGCTCCTCGTTGAGCTCATCATTACTCTGATCTTGGTGCTTCCCGTCCCTCGCAAAACCCGCAACTGGATTGCCCGTCACATCTTCCAATGGAATCTGGGAGACCGCTTGTCCAAGCCTATCTTGTACATAGGAATCTTTCTTGTCCTCGCTCTTTCGGAGAGTTACATTACCCACCGTCGAATTCAACATCGCATGGAAGAGGAAATGATGTCGGGTCATAATCCGCATGAATATGTCTTTCATCCTCTCGATAAGGAACGACGGTACAAGTCGGAACGAAACATGTATTTGGCAGGTTTTTCGCTGACGTTGTTGTTTGTGATTGGACGAATTACAAAATTGATGCAAGAGAGTATTGAGTTGGAAGAAGAGACGGAACGCGTCGAAAAGTTTGGAAAAGATGCCAAGGCAGCAGAGGCCAAGCAAGCAGCACGCAAAGCAGACTAAGAAGTGGTAGTGCACAACAACAGCAGTTTCTACGGCGGTCGCGCCCTCTATGGTATTACTATGGAAGATACGATTGTAGTCCCAAATATTTAGTGTTTTTTCGGTATACAAACTAAACAGGGGTGATATTTTAATAGTGCGGACTCAAACCCAGGCTTGGATAGATCCTACGCGTCGTCTCTCGTCAGCAGTCCAGAGTACAAAAGCAGCAGCAACAGCAACAACACATTCTATTGTGTCTTTTTATCCGCCTTTTCTCCCTTTTTGTGTTCCGACAAATCGTGGGCTTCTCCCTTGGCGATCAACACATATCCCATTTGGATAAACATGGCAAACCATGCCAAATGAAGCAAGATCAAGAGTCCCATGAGAATGACGAAAATGGGTTGATAATGGATGTAGTAAATAGGGTCAACGATGCCCTCTTGACAGACCATCCAACTTTCAAATAGAATACTTCTGAAAATCTTGAATGGCAAAACACCCAACCGTGTGAGACACCAAACCAAAACCATGGACACAAAGCACATGGCCGTAGTGATCTTCCACTTGAGAAAGTTGGCCAACTTGCTGAGATCCACAGGAACGTCGGAGATATCATGGACCAAAAAGACCATACTTCCAATACGTGTGAATCGGAACATGCTGGATCCAGCAACCAACAAGTTGGTGACGACATGGTGAATGAACATTTCCCGAAAGTCACCTCTGGCCGTGGGGGACCAGCCAATGGAAAGAGGCAAAAAGGGCAAAATAGTGGAAGGCTTGTATCGGAGTTCAAAACTCATTTCCAACAAACTAAGCATAGCATCGACATTGTAGGCACATTGTACAAGATAGTACCAAGTCATGCCAGGATCAATGTGTTGGTTGGGATAGCCACGGAACAAGGTGGGTGTACCACCAGTGGCCCACCACTCCTTGTCCCAAAAGGAGTAGACTCCCAAAATAGCAATGGAAGAATGAAAGACCAATCGAAAGACGTATTCACCAAACTTGTAAATTCGAACCTCATTGGTCTTTTCCCATTCTGGTCCATGCGTATGGCGAGCTGCCTTGCGACCCAAGGAGGAAAAGTAAGGTATAAGGACAGCCTTGATTTGGCGGAGAATAAACACAAGGACAACGAGGGTCAACATGGCAGTGGGAGTAGTGACATCCGCCAAAGTGGTGGAAGGTGTTTGAAAGGCGAACTTGGCCATGGTGCTGATGGAAGGAGACGAGCCCGATTGTTCCAAGTAGTCGGAATAACTAGTCAACTTGGGAAAGAGGTTCATGACAGGGCTCATGTGGTAGTCCTCAGAGAACCAAGCTCCCGAAGCCGTCCAAGAGGAAGGAAGCACTTGCCTCCAAGAAGAAGCACAACCCAGGGGCTCACATACTGTGTCCACAAAGTTGAACAACCAAGTCGCAGGCGCTGGAGGGTAGGAAGACAAATCTAGAGATTCCATCATCTTTGCCAATCTACGGTACCAGTATGGGTATTATTGGACGGACCCTCCCAACAACAAAACAACGTCCACACAATCACAACGACAACGCTGCTGCTGCAAATGACACAAGCTGTTTCACTTCACTACTCGTACTCGTACTCGTACTCGTACCAGGTACTCGTACTTAATTCAAAAATTTCCACGCACACAACAACAACAATGCCGCCACAGCACTTGGACGGAGCGCTGGCGTCATCGCGTGTCGTCGCGCAGGAATCCGCCCACGTCTATTGATATCAGTCGCATGTGCTCTATTCTCTGTTTTCTCCCGTCACCTCTATTTGGGTCCGTCGTTTGTGCTTTCCAGAACATCCTGCACCATCCACCGGCATGTGTGCATGTTTGAAGAGGAACTTCCGGCAGAGGTGAAACAACGACTGGTGCCCCTTTCTAGCTTTCTTACTCCTACCAACAACAACACAAGCTACCGGTACGATACCGTTGCATTACATTTACTAGAGTATTGTACACGTACCATGAAGTTTCTTTCTGCACTGTTCTTGATTACCTTGTCCTCGACAACCCATGCCTTTGTGGTGTTGCCTGTATCTTCGTCTTCCCTTGCCAAGTCCTTGACACATACGGCACTGGCCGCCACGGAACAGCCACAACCTGTTTCTCCCGTTTCTCCTTTTGAATCCAACCCCGAAGCAGCCAAAGATGTCAATGGAAAAGCAGCTCTTGCCTTGACCTGGGAAAATGTCGATTCTGTGTTGGATGAGATGCGTCCCTTTCTCAAACAAGATGGAGGAAATGTGGCATTGCGAGAGATTGATGGACCTGTCGTGCATGTTGAAATGCAAGGTGCATGTGGTGGATGCGCCTCTTCTACGGTACGTTACTGTTTGTACAATAATACAGAGCTTGAGGTGATGTTCCAGTGCATCTCATCCTTGTCTGTGTTTCTGGGTCATGTTCCCTGCAGCAAACCATCCAATTGGGTCTCGAGAAACGCTTGAAAGAACGCATTCCTGAAATTGTCAAAGTGGTCGAATTCAAACCACAAGGGCCTCCTTTGAACGAAGAGCAAGCAGAGATTGTCTTGGGAGGAGTCCGGCCATTTTTGGAAGTCGTGGGTGGTTCCATTGGGGTGGCCAACATTGCCGGTCAAGGAGGAATTCAACCTTGTATTACACTCAAAGTGGAAGGCGGAGGTACCAGTCTCAACTCGGTCAAGACGGAGATTGCTCAGCGTTTGCGGGATCATTTCAAGCTACCTACACTCCGTATTCAGTATAAATCGTAGAATCTGTGTCCAAGGCCATGTTGTCAACCACGACAACGACGACGAAACAAATGCATGACATCATTGAAGAAAGGTTTTGAATCCCAGCTATCGTATACCAAGTAAATATAATATTCTTTTGACAATTGACCTGGAGTTCCTAATAAAGGGTAGGAAATGCCATGAACCATGTTGTTGGGAAAAGGATTCTGTTCCAGACGAATGAGAGAGCTTGTAAGTATCCGACTACCTAGACTGCTCACAAATGGGGACATTCGCATAGTCACAATTCTGGGAAGACGTTGAAAAAATGGATATTGGTGCACATGCCGGCTTCTGATTGTGGCAGCAACATCAACCTCCTCGTTCGCTACAGATTTCATTGAAGCGGAAACAAGTACCCTTAGTACAAATCAATCTTTGAGGAAATATGGGCGTGACCAAAGAAATCTTGCGCGAGGGTGATGGAACCAACTTTCCCAAGAAGGGACAAAAGTTGACCATGCACTATTCCGGAACCTTGGCATCGGATGGGACCAAGTTTGACTCGTCGTACGGTCGTGGTCGACCCTTTGAGTTCCGCATTGGAAAGGGAGAGGTTATCCAAGGATGGGATGAAGGAGGTAAGTGTCCATAATGGTTAGATTTGCTATGGGCAGAATCCCTCGCCGCTATGAAAATGATTCCAACTTGTGTCACATCTCTACCCCAGTCATCCAAATGAGTCTAGGTGAAAAGGCCAAACTGAATATCAGCAGTAGTTATGGCTATGGTAGTGAGGGTGCGGGGGGTGTTATTCCGCCCAATGCCGATCTTGTATTTGTCGTGGAGTTGCTTCAAATTGGGGATTTGAAAGCAGACATCCCTGAAGAGGTAGGTGGTTGCTGCATCATTTCTTAAATGAGTGGTGTAGTGGACATAGGCCAAGGTGCTATCGTTTGGGAGAAGATTGGAGCCCAATTGGGTTGTCTGTATTGTAACAGTTGTAATCCAATGTCCTTCAAGTGAGACTCCCAATGAATAAAACCACAAGCGGGCATAGTGTGAGCATTTAGAATGAAGTTGCTCCGTTGGAACCGTAATCCTGTAGTGAAACCACCCCAACCTCGGAGGAAACAACGATTCGTACAAAATACTTCACTGAAGTGGCAGACAAAATCCCCATCCAGTTGTCGTACGCACTGAAATCACGTTCTTCCTTTGGCTCGGGGTCAACGAGACCCTGCTGAACCTCGGCCTCGTTCTCATCGTCATCTTGCTCGGAACTATCGCCGCGAGTTTTGTCCTCCGCTTCTGCCTCTGCAGCCCCCTCTCCTTCGCCTCTAAAGCCTCCACTGTCTTCGTCGCCTCCTGAATCCTCCAAGTTTGCATCTGGGTCCTCCTCAGGATCTGTTGCATCATCGTCATCTCCTAGATCATCCTCCTCTTCATCGTCCACAATTTCCCCTAGTTCTTCCTCATCGTCCTCTTCTGGAACTTCTTGAAGACGGCGGTGTTCGAATGAAGATTGGGGAACTGTAACAACATTTTCATCGATCCACCAGGGGTTTTCCGCAATAACGCGGCTCCACATGTCATGCAACCCGAGAATGAATTCAAAGGCAGATTTATCTGAATCAACTTCCCATTGAGAGACTTCGCTCAATACGTCACAACGGAAGACTCTAGAATCATCGGATTGCAGAGTGTGTACCATCCAACGAGAGTCCAACAGAGCCATGAAACCATCTCCAAAGAGATTATCTGACACAGCAATGCGTACCATGCGGTAGGCTGCATTTTGTACAATGGTATTGGTTGGCTCGAATTGTTGAGTCTTGGGAAGGAAATCGTCTTCTTCCTCGGCAAAAAAGTCCTTGGGTTTTCCTCGTCCAATCAGCATGGCAGTGGCTCCTTTCACGTCTTCATGATAAGGTTGCATCGAAGCTTCACGAAGAATGCTGGAGACACTTGTCAAGACAATATCTGGGTCAACATAAACCGCGTGCTTCACCGTCGGAGCGAAGAACAAGCCAGGAGACAGTTTTGGAAGCATAGCAAGAATACTTTCATCACCTGTTGCCAACGACGGCATGCTCAGTGGCACGATGATCCACTTTCCTTCTTGAAGGAGCTTGGGGTTGTCGATGCCTGTGGCTGACTTGGAATTCCCACTCCGTAGATTCACAACTAAAGGACTGTTGGACGAAACAAATGCAAGGTTACATGAACCTTCCAAGTAGTAGTCAGACTTCGTGTCGACCTTGACGTGGGCCGAAGGAATGGATTCAAGGGAATCCCTGAGGTCGACTGTATACATGACGGAACTACATTGGGCTGTCAAGGCTTGAGTCCATCCAATCACATCATCGTAGTAGGAAGTTGTACACTGGGATGCATGTGCGCACTCGGATGCACATGGAAAAACGGGAGCTCCTCTGAGACATTCAGTATCGTTTGGTAGACAACCAACCACACCATGCTTGACTAGGTTTTCAAGATTGTTTCCCCCTTCATCAAGATTGGATCCATAAGGGAAGGCTCTATCGTAGTGCCAGGCCAAGAGTTTGGTTACTCCTTCACGCAGTGACACTTGAGGTTGGTATCCAAGGATTTTCTTTGCCCGCTCAATGGACCCAATAGCCACCGAAGCTGGGAACTCGTTTCGCAAACCCGATACCGCGTCCTTTCTTGGAAAGTATTCCGCCATGATCCTTGCAATGTCCTCCAACGAAGACCCGGTACCACTGGCAACATTGACAACTAGAGGGTGTGGTGAATCTCCGGCCGGACGGAACTGCATGGACGTCATGATTGCATCAACGGCATCATCAATGTAGACGTAATCTTGTACAGTTGACCAAGTCGAGTCTCCAACAGGCAACTCACCGCTGACCGCCCGCTCTGCCATTTCATACAATGGTGAACCTGGTACACTCCATGGGCCGTACACAGAAAAAAGTCTCAACCCCACACTGAAGAGGCCATACTCGTCATAGTACAACTTAGCCAAAACTTCGTCAATAAGCTTGGAAGCACCCCGCATAGAGCTTGGAGTAGTAATAGGTTGAGTTTCCGCCAATGGGTTGGCACTCGAGTTGGTAGCATACGGATACACCTCGAAGGAACTAGCATAGGAGAAATGAGGCACCCGACCTCCCTCTCGCTTGATTTTTCTGAATTGTTCCAGAAGAGCTTCCATCATACCTGCTTTAGGAACGTCCTTTTCACGAGGAATCACTTGCAGAGCAGCATAGGGATATGGATCTGCCAAGTGCACTGTACAACGGGGGGACGGAGGGTAAGATATCACAGGCACGACGTCACAGAGTTTTGACAATGATGTGTTGCATTCCATCTCCTGCACTTACCAACATGCGAAATGTCTGGATTCTCTCGAAAGATATGGTCCAGGACGGGAACTTCTCCCATATCAAAGTATTCGGGAATCATAGGACGAAAATCCACTCTATAAAATCTCGCCTTGGTTCCCAACGCCTGGAGAATCAAGAATGCCCTCTGGCGTTGAATCTCAAAGAGTGCCAGCTCTTCTTGGGTCGAGGGATGATCCCCCATCCGATCCACGCACAAAATCTTCTTGGGAGAGTAGGTTCGATGCAAGGCCAAGGCAAGCTCGCTACCAATAAAGCCAGCAGCCCCGGTAATCAAAACCACACTATTTTCATTGAGGTAGTCCACGGGTTCATTGCTTCCGTTAGCTTCCACCAGACTTTGGCTGCCAAGGTTTAGCAACAGAATCAAACTAAACACAAATTGACATGCCCTCCAAGTCCAATAGGACTGTGATTTTGATCCGAAAGATGGTAGGAATCGCATGGTTGTGGTCAACCTTGTTGCTACAACTACCGGTAATGACAGGTGAAGGTGAAGCAGGTAGAATAGAGCATTGTGCATGGGCCGTGGGATTGGTCGACGACTGTGGACTCCACGACGCCGACCGTTCTTGACGGTTACCGTTGCGCCAGCCTTCTTGGAGTCGTATGATTCGACGGGCAGGTCTCACCCCTACGACAAATAATGACAGAACTGTATTTTTGGAATTCGTCCCCACCTAGGAGGGCTCCTTTATAGCTTTATAGCTTATAGCTTATTATTACAAGCGATTCAATTGCAGGCATGAAGCTGAGTTGATGATCCTCCTTCTCGCCACCGAACCTGTTCATGTCTTTAGGAGCAGCTCTCTTCTTGTGGACTGGATTTTTAGTTCATTCGTCACACGCGAGCTGGTTGTTCCCCATTATGCCTTCATTGCCAAACCTGCTCCGAAAAATACGTGTCAATCAGTTCTGAGGGTTTTCCGTCCACCACTCGTCACACGAAGGGCTGGCTTGCTGTTCTTCATCATCGTGTTTTGCGTCACTCACACAGCTCCGAAAATTAGTTTCGTCCAGGAATTCTTGAAAGTTGGACCCTTGGATTGGTAATCCGAATTCATCCACGATGGTTCGTTGTCTTCTAGGCCTATTTTTTCGCAATGAGTCGTCCATTTCGATGCCCGTACTATGCCCTGTCTCGCCTTGAGATGGTGTGCCTTGGCCATCATCCCCTTTGCCTGAGGAAGCACACCAGCAACAGCCAAAGACAAAGTCTCTGACAGCTTCTCGGATGTCTCGTTTTGCCATCATGATGATGAGAGAACTGACCAAGCCTTGTGTGAGTGAAAACAACCCCAATCCCCAAGTCCACCACGGAGATACCATGCCCTGGAATATAAACATGATAGCAAGGGTGGGCGTCCACAAAAAGAGAAACATAGCACCGATTCTGTGTGAACGAGCATCCAGTGTGAGTATCCGGCGGTCCTGTCACGCCCATATCAACAAATACAATGGAGATAAGACATGTTGACGTACAGAAAAAGAACACGGTCAATTCTCGCCGTTTGCCCTTGGGTGGCAAGAGCTTGGAGCGAAAAACCACATCGCAAAAGATCCAGGCAGCATAAACATATGGCAGCCCAAAGGTAACTGGAGCCATGAAGAGCCACCACACGAGCGTGTGAGTCAGGTTTTCTTCCGCCGGTAGGCACAAAAAGCCAGCTTGAATGCCAGGTTGTGGAAGCCAGTCTAGGACAGCGCCCAACAAGGGCAAACTGGCTGCCACCAAAGCAATCGCATAACACACAAAGGAAGTACTAATGTACTAGACTTGCTTGTTGGAGGGCGGAAAGTAGCGCCGCCGAATATACGAACTTCGCAATAACTTGTAGACCTCCCATGCTATTACGCCATTCAAACAGGCATTGGCTGAGTTTCCAAAATGCAGATAAAACGTTTGGAATTGACACATCCCCCAAGAATAGTAACCGTCGTTCAAGGCACTCATTAGACAGGTAATGGCACAGGAAAACGTGTATACCCAATCTGGGAAACTCAGAAAAAAATACTTTGTGATGATGGCAAAAGAAACAATAACCACAACAGAGCTAAAGATGAAGAGCAACGGACTGTAAATATACCACATGATGACCAAATGTTTATCAGAAGGCCCATCCCGAACCCTATCTCGTGTGTTGAGATCCTGCGTCGCTCCAGTAAAGTAGATTGTCCAAGTCAGAAGCCGGCATCTTCAAAGTCTGCAACGTCTATGGGTTTGCGCACACAACAAAGCACCCGTTGATATCGTGCGAGTGAAAATGTTCAGGAACGTCTATGGATTTCTTGATCCAACAACAAAGGAATCGTAGCAAATGACGAAAAACTCGTTGAAATAGATGAAGATCATAAAGTCTTGCTGCACCCAACAAGAGCCTGTTTGTTGTTGTTGTGGTCACGACACTGCACAGCAACATCGCCTATCCTAATTTTGCAATTTATTAGGTGGACATCGAGACGCCGACTGTTCTGGACGGTTACCAGTGCGCCAGCCTTCTTGTAGTCGTACGATTCGACTGGATGGCCTGGAACACGTGTAAAAGCAGTTGGCTCACTCCTTCACTTCTGTCCAATCACGTACAACTTCCGGCATGAAACGCCATGAAAGGTATCTTTTTATTGGTGTTTTTTTGGAATTTGCAATCTTCCGATTCGGAAAGAGAAGAATTTACAACGTTTCGTCGTACTGTACACTAGTCACTTATGTCCATCCAATCGTAAGATATTTCGAACATATAGCGATCCGAACCCACTGTTCTTCACTCAATCTGTCGTTCCCTTAAGTCGATTGGACAATTCGATCGTAGAGCATGACTCCCATTCCGATGTCCTCGCGCGATATTACAGGGGCCGTTCACACTGCTGCACTGCTGGGTATTACTGGAACGGTTCAAGCCAGTACTTGGTGGCACGCAGTCCTCACGACGACTTCTTGTCGGGATGCCGCCCAAACCACGCACATTCCAATGGTTGGATGCTGCCAGACCTTCGATCTTGCCCCGAACGTTGTGAGTATCCAGTAGCAGCGACGCGCATCCATCACATAGTAATCTTCGACCACCAATTCACACATCCACAAAAATTCTACACCACCCATCCATCATGGAGTCATCTGCCACCCCAGAGGATCGACCACATGGTAGTATCCTCAAATCCAAGAGCTGCACTGAGTTCTCGGCACTTGTAAGCCACTCTCCTCATGAATTCCAAATGTTGACAAAGCAGCATCGAAGGATTTCTTTCGACAACCAAGTGAAAGTCAGACCTGTTCCAACATTAGAGGAATATTCAATAGAGGAAAAGACAAAATACTGGTATCAAGATGAGGACTACTCCGAGATCAAAGCCGAAATCAAGAAACAAGCCAGACGTATGGTGAAAACTCGAAGTCTTTCCTGTCCCTCTGTATTGGAAGGAGAGGATTGCTTCAGAGGATTGGAGGCCAAGCTCCCAGAGACTGCTACAGAAAGGAGAATATCTCGTGAAGATGCTGCCGATGCCGTGATTGGTGAACAACTTCGACAAGAGTATCTGATGGACTACTCCGACCGGAGCGCAGATCTGATCCGACAGGAGTATCAAAAAGTCACGATTCACACACGAACAAGGGCCCTACAGATCGCACAAAAGGATGCTTGTGAGGCCCAACGAATATGGCGGGAAGACTCTTTGCAAAGCGGCGACCAAGAGATCACTCACCAGTCTGCGGGTTCAAAAGAAACAGCACTGACTACTCCTACCATAGGTGAAGCCATCATCTCTTCGAACCGCGTTCGTGCCGATTCAGCACCCAAGCTTCGACGCACAAAGCCGTCTCATGCAGGAGAACCCAAGATTGTAGACGGGCACAGGCCTATGGTTTCTCTGGGCCTATGGCGTCAATAGACTAGATACACGCCACAAAAACATAGGAATCTAGTGCTTACAATTTGATTGTATTTACCTATTCATACCTTGTGCTTACTCTATGATTTCAAGAATAGATGACCATAGCTTCGCCGAAGGTTGTAGTCCCAGTGTTTTGTGCAGCGCATTTCATTACCTTTGAAGGATCTCCTGTAAGATGAAACGACCTTATTCTTGCCATGTGCTTATTCTGTGGCTTTTAAGATCCAAGTCCATAGCTTCGCCGAAGGTTGCAGTCCCAGTACTTGTGCAGTGAATTTCATGATGACCTTTGAGGGATCTCCTGTAAGATGAAACGACCCATGGAGCGTCACTAGCCATTAGTACCGCCATAGTGGCGATTCTTTGATGTCATCTCGGCAAGAATTTCGTGCGACCTCGCGGTGCGATTCTCCAAACTTCCTGCTCTTTCAAGGCAGAGGAATGACGGGACAATCGCCGCAACAACTTGAACTCTATCTATAGCTATGGTTTTGCTGCAACAATGAATTGAGTTTTGAAACAAAATCGTTCGACTAGTAAACATATGAAAAACACAAGTCTAGCGAATCTCCCCCAGGGTGAGAGATCAAGGCATTATGCTGTTGTGGCAGCATGTAATTCGCCCTGAGTGCCAACAGGTGGCAAAGGTGCTTTCTTTGTCATGCGTCCCCACCATTTCTTTCCCTTCTTTGTGGTAGTTGCTCTTTGTTTGCGAAGAGAATCGTCGTCAAAAGCTTTTTGTAGCAATTGAAGGGCACCTCCTCTCTCGCCAGTCATGACGGACAAGGCAGCGTTGGGTGTCGCAGGTACATCTTCAGCTTGCGCATCGATGGCATCTTGCTCACCAATTTCTCGAGCTCTTAGAGCACTTCGTGAGGAAATTCCTCTGTATATTCTTGAGATCATTTCGACATCGAGGTCGTCGTAAAAGATTTGGCGTTCCACCTCATCTAGAACAGCATTGAGGGCTTGGGCTCGTACCTTCAGAACCCTTCGGAGACCAGTCTTTGTGCGGTTTTCCAGTCCTCGAAAGCATATTCCTTGCATCTCCAGAGCGCCCATCTCCATGAGACGCACCAGTACCGCATCTTCCTTCCTCATGTAGGCACTTTCTTCTTCAGTGTAGAACACATCGGCATTGCTGTACTCTGGCTTGTCGTACAACCTCAGAGTGGCACTATCGAACCTAACTGTCTTCTTCTTTGAAGAAACCTCAGAGTACTGTGCTGTTGATGTTTGCATGATTGTTCTTCGCTATGGCAGAATCACGTACAGGTGTAAAGAAATGAATCTGGCAAATTTTATGAAATACAAATTTAGGGCCTGGGTGGCTTGGGGGTGGGGAAATCTGTTGAGTCCTCCGGGAAATTCTTCTGGCACCAGAATTTGTGTCTCTCAACCTTGTCAAGGGAGCTTGCCTTATCACTAATAACCCTTTTTGATATATATACATCACGTACTGATATTTCCCAAACTATCAATCCATTCATAATCTGTACCATTGCGGATACCGGATGGAATCATGTGGGTTCGGCACCTACTTATTACCATTGGTTCTACCCTCACTTTTAAAGGGCCTCCTAGGTGTGTCAAGACATCGACCCAAGATTGAGAACCTGGAAACTCTAGGTTCGCTAGACATCTCATGAAGACTCCTCATAATACAATCAGCGAGTGAATTTCCATCAGTTCTTGTTAATTAAGATCAAATTGCCTTGCGACACACTTCAATGCGGCAGCTACAGCCGAACAACAGCCATTCCGGCACCAAGTTCAGGAAGTTCATCAGACCCGCACCACACAACATCAT
This sequence comes from Nitzschia sp. Nitz4, assembly GCA_013372465.1. NCBI lineage: Eukaryota > Bacillariophyta > Bacillariophyceae > Bacillariales > Bacillariaceae > Nitzschia > Nitzschia sp. Nitz4. Next base: position 67,708 of record WXVQ01000099.1, read on the forward strand.
CCTGTCACATAGTCATACCTATTAGGGGTACAAACAAGTGAGTCTTTCGTACCCACGACCTCCATTGCTTGCGATCGGTTGACCGGGTTGTGTAGCAGAATGACA
>WXVQ01000091.1:0-73032 GCA_013372465.1 Nitzschia sp. Nitz4
TTCCCTTTCTGTTTTTTGTTTGCGTCGCATCCCTTCTGTCTCCTGGACATTGGCGTCATGGGCTTCGTCAATAGCAATAGGTAGTAGTGTCACAACAATTCTAACGACATTCATGAGAGGTGCAAAGGAAAGATCAAAGGAACCACCACCACCTCTTTTCCGGAATACTACTGCTAGATTGTGTTTGTTGGTAAAGCATTGTGACATGAAAAACTTACTAATATTGTAAATTTCCACCACTAATACCCGTATTGACCCTGAGGAGGTTGTTGAGCATAGCCTTGTTGAGGGGCGTATTGTTGTTGCTGGTTGTAGGCCGGTTGGGAAGGAGGCAAAGCCCTTTGCTCTTGCTGAGGAGCATGTCTTTGCCCATAGCCATCGTTGGTTCCCGAAGGAACAGCGGAGTGGCTGTTTCCACCACGACCACGTTGTTGCGCCAGCAGCACTCGTCTGATTCCTTCGTGGACTGGCTTCAATTGAGCAAGGTTGGGGGAAGAAATCTTGATAGGGTTTCGAGCGACAGGCAAGACAACAATGTACTTCCATGGGTGCAACTTGTTCTTGTATTTGACCATTTGTGGTCCCTGCCAGTCATTTTGAATGCGAGCCCCTTGCAAGGAGAATTGCTTGACTTTGACCGAGACAGGTCGACGAGCTTGCGTTTCAATAACAGCAATATCGTATTCTGACTTGGATCGGTACATATTCATCATCCAAGGTTGGGCAATGATACCACCAATGACGACATATTTGGGCTTCCAATCTTTGGCACTGTTGGGGGCGGTTGTTTCGCGTGTGTCGTACTTGACCATGTGCTCTCCTTCGGCGACGACAACTTCGGTGCTAGGGACATAGAACAAGAGGGGCAAGGGTCGAGGACCTTCCTTGATGAGTCTGGATGCCTCCTTGGGATTCTTGACGTCAACACCGTTCACCTTCAACAAGACGTGTCCCAACTCCACCCCAGCGCTACGAGCAGAGGAACCTTCCACGATAAAGGCTACCACTGGACGCTCTCCAAGTCCATCAACCAATTCTCGATCCGTGTTCAAAAACAAAGAATCGGTAAGCTCTTGCGGCTTGAAAAACATGACACCGAGGGTTGGAGTGAAGATTCGAGCATCGTAAAATTCTCCACCTGGGGGCAGGTCACCGCTGTCTTTTTTCTCCTCTTGGACATTTCGTTCTGAGTTTTGAACGGATGCCTGTGAGGGTGGGGCATCAAAGCCCAAATCACCCCACAGGTCACCTCCACCTCCTTGGGCAGGAGCGGGTGGTTGCTGCTGAGGAGGTGGTTGTTGAGGTGCTTGAGCTGGAACCATGGCACCTTGACCAGGATAGGGCTGTGGAGGCGCTGGGGCAGGAGTTGGTGCCGAGTTGAAGACGGAGAATGGATCGACGCCTCCTCCTTGAGGTGGCTGTTGTTGAGGGGGCATGGCGTAGGGGTTGCTTTGTTGTTGAGAAACCACCAAAGCGCCTCCCATATTTGGGTCGCCGTAACCGCCATATCCCGGAGCAGGAGCCCCAGCAGCAGCAGTAGCACCACCACCACCACCACCACCATAGGAGGCAAAGGGATCTTGCGATGGTGGCAAGGCGGCAGGTGGAGCAGGAGCCCCATAGCCAGCATAGGGATCATTGGCAGGAGCGGGAGCAGCAGGTGCAGGAGCCCCATATCCGGCGTAGGGATCATTGGCAGGCGGTTGCGAGGCGGGAGCCCCATAACCAGCATAGGGATCATTGGCAGGAGCGGGAGGAGGAGCAGGGGCTCCATAGCCACCAAAGGCATCGGCAGCAGGTGGCTGGGCAGCAGGAGCTCCGTAGGGGTTGGCACCGCCATATCCAGCATAGGGGTCGCTGGCAGGGGGTTGAGCGGCAGGAGCTGGAGGGGCTCCATAGGCAGCGAAGGGATCCGCCCCACCTGTAGCAGCACCTCCTGGAGCTGGTCCTGGAGCAGGTCCTGGAGCAACAGGCGTGGGAGCGGGGGCACCGTAGGCAGCAAAAGGATCTTGCGATGGAGGAGCAGCAGGAGCTGCAGCTGCAGCCGCAGGGGGAGGAGCCCCATATCCAGCATATGGATCTTGAGGAGGAGGAGCACCGTAGGTGTTGGGAGTGGGAGGAGCTTGAGGCTGTGCTCCCCAGGCGGGAAGTGGAGCAGGAGCGCCGTAGGGATTGGGAGTCGGAGGCGCCGAAGGAGGGGCTTGAGGAGGCATGGCGGCAGGAGCGGCAGCGTAGGGATTCTGACTAGCGTAGGGGTCCGAGGCAGGAGGAGCAGCTGCAGCTGCAGGCGTTGGCGCTGGGGCTCCGTAGGCAGCAAAAGGATCCGATCCATTCATTGGAGGAGCCCCTCCGTACATGGGCTGTTGTTGCTGAGGCGGCTGCTGTCCCATGCCCATGGGAGCACCGTAGCCTCCTCCGTACGCGGGTGCGGGAGCATTCATGACGGGCTTGTTCTCTGCTGGAGCCATCGGGGCACCGAACGGATTGGCATTGCCGGAAGGAGCTCCAGCAGGCGGCAATGCAGAACTCAACTCGGCAGAGAATTGATCAAATGGGTTCGACATCTTCAAGGAAACTGCTACAATACGCGGACTGAACTGTACTGTACTGTACTGCACTCAACTGTATCGCACTACCGGTAGGAATTCGCAACGCAATACACACCCCTTCTGGACTAAGATATCGTACGCAATGGGAATGTGCGTTTGACAATCTGGTAGCGTATCTGGCTTGTTGGCTCCCCCCGACGACAACGACTACTACTAGTAGCGACCACGAGAGAAGCTCTCCGTGAAGTCTTTTTCCAGGCGCGTGGAGTCCTGCATCCTTGCTCTTGGAGGCACATCCCCACGTACACTCCCTACTGTCTCTACGAGATGCACGCTTTGTCTCAACGGACGCCGACTTTATCCATTCCTCAGGTACACATATATCATATCTAGCCAACGGTCAAGGCTCCTCCACCCAGGCGGGATCGGTTAGATCGCTGCTAACAACACGCAACACGCAACACGCAACTGGTGCAATGAGGGTCTGATGACGGCTCGAATCATTCGTCATGCATCCACTTGGATTCGTTTGGCACGATCCCGTGACGTATGCTGTGCAACCTGTCAACAAGCAACGTCCACCACCATACCACCCACCACCCTGAAGAAAAATATTATACCGGTAGTATGGGACTGCAAGTTGCCAGATTTGGGTATGGTTGCCCATGATTCTACTATCGATAGAAGTAGCTACGTGCCTACGTGCCAACAATCTAGTCCATGGAGTACTCGTAATGTGTACCTACCGGTAGTATTGTACTAGTAGTTTCTTTCTGTGGATGTCTTTCCGTTCCATGCAGCAGTAGCCCTTTAGTTCAGTCACACCCCTCGTAGATCATTGTTCACTACAACTAGCAGTGCTAGGTAGTACTACGGTACCGGTACTGCAGTAGTGTTCATTGTGGACAAATCATCGTGATTAAAGTCGGAAGTCATCATACAAATCTACCAGCGTACGTTTACTTGTACCAGCTACCCATCTAATTCGTTTTCTCAACGTCCATGGCGGCTCCACCACTCTCGCCAGCAACAGCATCTTCTTTAAACTTGATCTTGGAGGGACGATCGTTGGGCAAGGAAGACTGCCCACTGTAAACATTCGTCCACTTGTCCACTTGTTCAATGCGACGATTCCCATTCTTGATCTTGGACAATTTCTTCAACAAGAAGTGTCGGTATCCCTTCACAAACGACCCGTCCGGTTGAATCTTGCCCTTGGTTTGCTCCATCCAGTACGCACTGTATTCTCCCTTGGATACTCTCGAATCATGATCCGTGTCCATCTTGTGCAGCATGTCGATCCACGTCGCCTTGGCTTCGTCGGGCTTCGCCCCAAAGGCCCACTTGGATATTGATATCACCTCCGACTCTTCCAAGTACCCATTCTTGTTGGAATCCATCGCCTCGAAGAAAGCCTCGCATACATTCTTGGCCGTCTTGATGGAAAGGATACGCTGCAAACTCTCCAGCAGAGACACTGCGTATGCCTCTTCGAAAATAACATCTTCGGGGTTACTAGCTTCCGTCAAAGCCTCTCGTCTGCCATCTCTCCACATGATGTTTCCACGTGACTGCAAACTGGACAACAACCACCAACGAATGTACTCGTCGCGACTGATTTTGTAGTCGTTGTTCGCGTCCATCGTGGCCAACATTTCACGCCACTGCTGAATGGCTTGTTCCTCACTCATATCAAAGGCAATAATAGAAAGCATGATTGATTCTCCTTCTTCAATGAATCCATTGCCATCGAAGTCCATACATTCAAAAAAGGCTTGGCCGAGTTCGGCCACTGTCGACTGTACCGACAAGGAGCGTTTGGGTTTCTTCTCGTGACTGGATCCCTTGTGCGTTTCTTCTTCCATTCTTATTATTCTAGAGGAGGTGATTCCGTGTGGTTCAATGTTGTTGTGGTAGTACTAGTAGTTGTTTTGGGGTTGTGTGTTGTCAGTGTTGTCAGTGTTGTTAGCGTTGTTGTGCAGTACTATACGAAAGGCAAGGGTAGAAATTCTTCCGGCGGTGGAGGGTTGGCACGTTGAACCTTTGCGTACGCAATATTCTGCGCGAAATTCTGTACTACCCTTCTTTTCATACCTCGTAGCTCGTACACATTCCTCACCACCTCACCGACCCCCAACAATAACAACAACAACAACAACAACAGCATCTCCATGAGACTGTGGGGGTACTCGTACTGGTTACAATTAGTAGTAGCAACACAGAAGACGCCGTCTCAACAATGATTTTAGTTATAATGTTTGATGAGAGAAGATTGGTGATTGGAGGTTCAAAGGCTCGAATTTGGCGTACCACGTGTGTGTTGTGTGATATACCTGCTACCAGTACTCGTGGCAAGGCAATGCGATGCGATGGACCATGATGTTGGATAGTGGTAGGGGTCTATTCTTTCTGCCAATTCGTGTAGCCTCGATCATCGTCCAATTGAAACATATCTTCCAAATGACGCACCATCGTCCATCGATCCAAATTTTCAATCTGCTCTTCCATGGACAAGTCTGACTTCAGATCAAATATTTCGCTTGGTGGAAACGGCACATCTTCCACTTGTATTCCCAGCTCGGATGCCAAAATGTCCATTTCAATCGCACCATGTCCCTTGACCACCGAGATTACTTTGCCTCCGCCACCCACACTCCCCAGTTGTCCCACACGTCCCACTCGCCCAGCCAAGTGAACGTAGTCTCGAGGGTCTTCCAAAGGCATGAACATGGTATACACATGGGTGACGCCGGGAAAATCCAGTCCACGTACTGCTGACGGAGTAGTCACCAACAACGAAGTCACGTTGGTTGTGAACCGTTCAATGTTGGTCTGGGCATCCGTCCCAGTTTCCGGTAAAAGGGTATTCAACCAGTGATAGTTCCATAGTGCGTCTCCCAGAGCACCCGCCGTCGAACGCACGGCCACTTCGTTCGGGCAAAAGACAATCACACGGGGCAACACTGCCCCTGGATCCGTTGCCAGACGTTCCTTGTACATCTTGAGTTCTTGACGAACATGCCGGGTCAATCCAAGAAGACCCGTATTGTGTTCCACTTGCATTCGTTGATGAATCAATCCAGGGTCCAAGCAAACATCCAAATCTTCGAACGAGGCTTGTTTAGGGGCATCGCCCACTACATCATGCGAGGCATCTACAAGATGTTGTTTCGCAGACAAGGGACGACTGCCCGTAGCCGTAGCAATGTAGCTTCGCCCTTCGGGGAGCATTTGAGATCGGACCGCCAAATTACCTAGCGATTTGGTCACACTGGCCCCTACCATAAAAGTGAGTCGGGAATACTCCCGTATTTTGGCTTGTCGGTCAAAGAGAACCGTCAGATCGGAAGAATTGGTCATCTCCAAAGCCAAATCCGCTTCATCATAGGCCACAAAGCGTAGTTTAGAAGGCACCACATCTCCGTCTTTCATCAACTTCCCTAGATATTTGGGTAAGGTGATACAAATGTCCGTCTGTAGCTTGAGTCCATGTTCCGCCTCTTGGTCAGTCAGGACACACCCGATCTTGACTCCTTTGGGCCCGGTGTACTCTAGTTGGGGTTGACCGCGAGAATATCGCCCCCAAGGATTGCCACCCACCAAATGGTAGAGAGATTTAGCTGTCTGATACCCCAAGGCATGTGATGTCAAGACGACCAACCCCAGCGGGGCCTTGACGTCTTCTCCGGATTTTCCAAGCGTGGCCACCGAAGCCCCTGGTGTTGCTTTCGTCTGTGGCAAACTTTGATTCCACGGCAAATTGGGCGTTTCGGCAACACCAACGTGTTCCATCATGTCTTTAGCCGTGTCTTGGATGGATTCGGCCGCGTGAATCCGGATCCTCTCTCGAGAAAAGAGAGAAGCACTCAAGGTAGATAGCATGGGAACAAGGTAGGAGAGTGTCTTCCCAGAACCTGTACTCCCACTCACCACAACACCGGTATTGTTGACAACATCGATATCAGGATCGACACGAAGTCCAATTGCAGAAGCCTTTAGGGGATTTGTCCCAGCAAGGACAGCAGCAACAGCCTCCATGGCATGCATTTGAATGGTGGTAGGTGTCGTAAAGTTGAGTTCCTGTAGCCGAGTAGTCAACCAGGGAACCACCCCCATTCCAGCCCATGTCATACGGGCCCGATTGACATTGATTTGCTCTTCCTTGGTCATATTGTTCCAATGTTCGAAATATTCTGCTGGTTCGAGACGATCGAAAATGGCGAGCAATAGTTGTTCTGCGTGGAGAATGTCTTCGCGTGCGACGGCTTGTCGAAACCTAGTTTGGAACTCGTTGAGACTCATAGTTTTGCAACTCTCTTGTGGGATTGTGGATTGGTCGATTGTAGCCATGCTCAATGGAATGCGAGTGGGTCTGTGAATGTTACAGCATGACTCCAGAGAGGAAGGATGGGGAGAAATAATGTGACGAGGAGTGAAACTGGGCCATCGCACAAAAGGAGACAAAAACGCCCGAGTGGGATAATAATAGATGAGTGAGAAATAGGAAAGGATGAGAAGCACAGTTCTCTTCATTGTGGATACTGAGTTCCTTTGGAAGGACTATCAACGCCTCCTTTTGGTGATTCCTGAGAATGGTTGGAGTCCAAACCACCAAACACAACCACCTCTCACTAATGTTGTGACTTACTTCCACGTGGAGTAGGGAACCATGTCTGTACGTGATGCGTTGCTACAAGAAGGATGCGACGCAACATCCCAAAGCAAAAACAAACAACTACTGTGGTCACCTCTCTCACTTGTACTGTTAACATTGGAAACTTCTAATTTGGAAAATTGATGATGGTTATCTAGGACATAATTTCCATACGTCTTCTCCTAGAGGCAGATCTGAGAAACGAATCCATCTGACATCGCTTTCCATTGTCCAAGAAGCTTGCAATTGGCACAATCATGGGATGCCGTTGATTTCAGGGCGTTTCTAGACGTAGCAGGTGGTGTATACACGCAAGTGGTACAAGAACATGCTGTGTTGTTATAAGTCTTTCTCTGACGTGCCACTGTGTCGGCCATTGCTATAGGAAAACACACACACACAGCATGTGAGTTTCGAGAAGATTGTATCCATTTCATAGCAGACCCTCAGCACACAAAAATCAACCACCATTTTAGTGGCGGCATACGAGTCGTTGTATGTTACAAAAGGAAAATACTCTGGCTGGGAAAAACGGATCTAACCGTGTGGTAGTTTGACGGTCGGATTAGCTGGCCCAGCGGGGATGGAAGAATTCTGTTGGAATTCCATTATTTCGTACCTTTTGTATTTCCAAATTTCGTGTGTGTTTGCGTACGAGAGTGCGCACGGGCCGGTAGGCTGTAGCATATATCCATCCATTGTGAAAGGTTCCTACATGATGGACAACAGTGTTCATGACTTGATAGAAAGGGAAGCCATGTCAGCGGCGACATGCGATGCATCCTTATCCTTTTGATCGCCATCGTCGCTACTGTCATTGTCATCGTCTTCATCATCGTCGTTGGGAAGAGGAGGAAGGTTCTCTTCTTCGTAAATGACAGAAATGAAGAGTGTACACGATTGACAGTCGGCAATGTCTTCCCCTTCCCAAAGATCTTCGAGAGAGATTTTGAAACGATCTCCACAAGGACAAGGGTACGAATACGTGAGAGTTTCCTTGTCAAAGGTCATGTCCTCGATTTCAATTTCCTCATAGAGCGGCATGGTAGGATGATGATGATGATGATGATGATGATGATGATCACCACCCGCAGAGGTGAGATGGAAAAATTGTAAATGTCCGTTCTTCACATGATTTGTTGTGGAAGGAGGAGGGCCGAGAACCACCCAATCTCGATCACTGGACTTGACGTCACGTTGGTGGCATGGTACGAGTACTCGTACCCGTACTCGTACTCGTAGGACAAAATTGCGTACGTAGAGAAGCACGCGAAATACGACCGCGCGGACAAGAGCCACCAGCCAATCAAACATCGGAAAACAGGATGGAGCAGTACTGGTAGTGCATCTCTCCGCCACACACGAGATTCGTGAGGCGTCTGTCCGAAGCCCGCCACATCGGTTGCGACACAACCGCACAAGTCCTGTCATGGCAGCACGCTGGCCAATCGCCTCATAACTTTTTCAGGGAAGAATCCAACCAAAGCCGCAACACCATGTCTGAGGAACACGATTTCGTTATTGAGACTACCGATGCCGGAGCCTCCGCCACCATTCCTATGGAAGCTGGTCAAATCAAGAAGGGAGGGTAGGTGGAATGCGTGATGTTGGGTTGATTGGGGAGGTTCTAGAACCATGATGGAACGACATGCCTGTCCTACGTGCGATTGCGTGGCTGCAGTACTGGATGTGCATGCTTGGCATGCCAACCAAGGAACCCATCCTGGAATTTAGACTGTAACAATGATGGATGTTGTCCACTCACAATGGTTTCTGCATGTTTATACAGATTCATGATGATCAAGGGAAAGCCCTGCAAGGTCCTCAGTATCTCCGTTTCCAAGACTGGAAAGCACGGTCACGCCAAGTGTAACTTTGTTGCCACTGACATTTTCACCGGCAAGAAGTACGAAGATATGATTCCTTCCACCCACGGAACCACCGTCCCTATTGTCAAGCGTGACGACTGGGAGATCATCGATATTGATGGAGAGGAGCTCACTCTTATGGACGAGGCTGGAAACCAAAAGACCGACTTGAACCTCCCTACCTTCCCTGAGACCATGGCCCAAGAAATCCGTGACGCCTGGAATGGAGGTGAGAACACTGTCTCCGTCACTGTTCAAGCCGCCGTCGGAATTGAGCAAGTTGTTGCTTTCAAGAAGGAGAACGCCTAAGCACTAGCTGCCGCTTTCCGGAGAGACCCGGGCTGCCTTTCTCTGTCGGGATGGGTTGCAATGTCTTAAGTTTTACAAGAGGCAATGGATTAAGGAATATGGTTGGATTCGTCGTTGTTATGCTTTTGTTGATGGCAGATTAGTGTTGCGATCAACAAAATCGTGGGATTACTTTTTTAAAGCTTAAAGGATTTCCTTTTAACACTTTACATTCCTATTGGCTATGTGGCAAGCAGTGATCTATTTGGAGTTGTCGGATCCATACAGCTTGAGGGTTTCGTATTCATCTGATTGAGACAGCTTCTCTGCGGCTTCATCGTGCTTTTGTTGTCGATCGTCCGCATCGGTAGCCAGCAAATCGTCAAAGATGGCCTTCTCCTCGTCCGTCATCACGTAGGGAGAGAATTCGGTTCCGGGGAATGCACCAGATTCCACATCCGCCTTGTATTCCTGCAATCCAGCTTGAATGATATGACCTACTTGGGCGTACTTCTTGCAGAATTTGGGAACGAATTGCTCATGATGGGGATGAGACAACATTCCTAACATGTCATGAAAGACCAAAACTTGACCAGAAGTGCCTCCACCGGCACCAATACCAATGGTTGGAATTTCTAGTGTTTCTGTGATCGCTGCCGCGACATTGTCAGGGACACACTCAATGACAATCGAGAAACATCCCGCATCCTGGAGACGAAGGGCGTCATCCAACAGGGCACGAGCTCGAATAGCTGTACGTCCTTGGGCACGGAAACCTCCAATGACACTGATTGCTTGAGGTGTCAAACCGATATGACCCATTACAGCAACTGATTTGTTCCATAGGTACAACAAACACGAACGAAATCAAGATAAGGGTTAGATGTTTACAAGTTCCACCAAAGGATGCTGGTGAAACCTTGGTCAACCACAAGGGTTTCTTCTTCTTACCTCCGCCATCCACAATATGCTTGGCAGTCTCGGCTCGAGCCTGGCTTCCACCCTATTCCACAAGAAAGAGCAAAAAAAGACAACAGTGTCAACCGTGCCGCTTTTGTGAACAATAAAGAAACACATTCCAAAGGATTCGCATCAGACTCACCTCAAGCTTGACGGCATCACACCCTCCTTCCTTGACAAATCGGTAGGCATTTCGTAGGGCAATGTCCGTGTCTTTGTATTCGTAGGAACCAAAAGGCATGTCTCCAACCAGCATCGTACGGGCATCCACGGATTGCAAGCCAGTGTAGACGGATTGGCAGTGATGGATGATTTGATCCATACTCAGTTTTTGTGTCGTATCATGTCCCAACTCCACCATGGCAACGGAATCACCCACCAATACCATATCCATACCAGCACGAGCAACCTGGACTGCGGATGGATAATCATAGGCAGTGACCATGGTAATCTTCTTGCCCTTGCGTTTCTTGGCGTTCAACGACAAGGCGGACACCTTGGAAGCCAGTGTCCGAGAAGAATTCTTGATGGGTGCAGCTCGCAAGAAGTTCTTGGCCAACTGAGAAGTGAAAGGAGAGGTCAACAGCATCATGACAGTTGATAGGACTTGTGTACGTTGTTGTTGGGTGTGTGGGAAGGGTGGTAACAGTAATGAACCCTCTGAAGAATACTGTGAACACTGTGTGAAGTTGATGGGACATGAGACGTGTCATCAAATCTTTTTTCGATCTTTGGGCGGAAGCGTTTGTCCATGGCTCCTCGGGCAGGCACCAGATAACATACGACGATCAAGCCCCATCGGACAGATGATGGGAACTAATTTTAATGCAGTAGCTCCGGTCGAAACTACCTTGTACATTATTGCTGCTACTAGTACCTGCTCTTTGTTTTCTCTTCCAACTACCTGGTACCAGCAGGTAATGTAATACAATCTTCTTTCACTGGAGAATGGTACGGTAGTTTGTACTACCGGTAGTATACCGGTAGGGTCCTACCCATGACATCGGAATAACTCCGAACTTGTGAAGGAGGAGGTATTTTTCTGGCCTTCGCTCGGCATCAAGGCACTCTGTGCAGTGCAGTACGGCGATCAACGTAGTGCACAAGGTTCACAACACAAACAACGCGCGGAAGCCCAAGCACCAGCCCATACAGTGCCAGTGCAGGAAGACGAGGTACTCGTAGTACAGTGTCACAACATCTCTCCTCTTCGAAAGAGTGCTGGAACTTGTCTCAATCTCTATATTGTGTGAGTTTGTAACAAGAAACAGTTGGTGAACCATTGAATAATTTGTAAACTCGGTACGACGTACGAATTGATAACTACAGCAATAACAAAGTGTGAATTTTGAATCAAGGGAAGAAACAAAAACACGTCATTTGCAACCTCCGATAAAATGTTTCAACGTAAGAATGCTACTCTGCTTCCCACCTCGGGTCTCAGTCTTCCGACTGGTGGAATGGATGCTGGTAACTCCGGTCCATACGGTTTCAATTCCAACCGAACTCCTGATGGTTCTGGACGAGCTGTCAAAATGGATGCGCCAGTCGTCAAGGCCTGGAAGAAGGCAAGTTCTTGGACCAAGTACACCTACTACATCTTGGCCGCTTGTGTTGTTATGGTCTTTATGGGGTGGCGTGGTTTGCGATCGGCAAATGGTACGTTCGGTTCTGGAGACAATGGACCAAGAAAAGAGGGAATGACACGGATTCTCATCTCTTGATTTTGCTAACCCGTCACTTGACTGCCTGCAGCATCGATTTGGTTGACATGTCATGCCGAAGATTGTACCCTTGAACTCACCGAGCCAGGGTCGCGAACCAAGTCGTTGGTCTTTGCTAGGGCTCAATTGCATGCCGCCCAAGCTATCAAGACCGATGCCGCAGGAAATTTTTTGTACTTGGATTCCGCCAAGTTTGATCCCCCCAGCAAGGGCAAGGGAAAGAAAAAGGGTACAACAACATACAAAGGACCAGATGAAAAGGGAGAATACAAGTCCTATCAGCTCAAGTTTTTTGCCGAGTCTCCTAAAGATACCGAAAAGACGGAGGATACCATTGAGGACGGAGATTTCAGCACATTGGAGAGATTCTTCACCAAAGAGAAAACGGATGATGGAGAAAGTGATATCTACGTACTCAGTATGCGCAGCTTTGGATTGAAACAAACTCGGACTCGCGTGCGAAGCAACATCAACAAGGTGGAGAGTTACTTGAAGAGGAGGCGTCAGAAGCTTCTAATCAAGGAATCCGGAGATCTCCCACTAGATGGTGTACTCATGCTAGTGTTCGGTCTCTTGGGATTCATGCTTACATTGTTGCTTGGACAATTTTGGGATGAAACGCCACGTAAACAATCCGGACCTGGAACCCGCAGGAGTGTCGGAGTGAAGCAACCCACCTTTGTGGTGGATACGGGTCGACCATCCAAATACCCTCCCGGATATGCCTATCAAAAGAAGTATTGAAACCCCCAGAAGTGAAAATAGCTCTCTTTAATATAATATTTCGAATTTTATCATAATGATCTCGTCATTTCGTAAGAAGTTGAAATTCTGCAATTAGTGGGTGGTAACCACAGAATGGTTTCAAGATGTTTGGGTGCTAACCCCGGCATCCCACGAGAACATGCCATGAACCAGCTCCTTCGCAAGAGCATCAACGATTGGTCTTCCACCTTTGTGCATATGTGCACTCATACGGCTTCTGGAGAAAGCTACCATCATATTATGTGCAAGTGGAATCGCCAAACGGTTGTCGGCTGGCATGGCGACAGCATTGGCAATCTCTTTTGATTCAACCATGCTGCCTTGAGACTTGAGTGATTGAAGACAGGAAACAGTAGTCTCGTCCAATAAGCATTCTGAATCAGAAACATCGGAATTTTGTCTTCGCGTCCACATGCCTTGGGGAACTTCGGCCGTGGGCAGAACAGGCCGGATGTCCAGGAACACCTTCTTCCACCCAAGTGCATCCAGGTTCCGACTCATGATATCCAGCTCACGTTGGTCTTCACTCAGATTCTCCAATTCTTCATTGGATGATGAATCGCTTGAGCTCGAAGCCCCAGACTTAGTCTGCAATGTCGCGATGATAAATCCAGCGGCATCGTTGTGTTCAGCATCCATTTCTGTTTTCGAATCGAGCGCAACAAAGTGATGGGGATAGTCAGAGGTATCTGACAAAAATGCAGCCGTAGATGCAGGCACAGGAAAGTCGGTTCCGTATGCATTGGCATATGCTATCCGCTTGCGGAAGTTTGCAAGAGGGTCCAAGAATGTAGGAGAGGTGGCCATTTGGTGCAACAAATCATTCAACCGAAAGATATCCTTCCCGGTATCTCCCAAAGCATGAGCAACTCCAATCTCTGCCGTCCGAGGAATCTTGACGTAGGTATGTCGCGAAACTCCCAAATGAGGAGTGGCTGTTGTACAGAAAATGTTAAGCGAGAGATTGTATCGCCCATCCAGAATGAAGGAGTCGGAGGAAGTGTCCTTCACACAGTAGCGTTCAATGAACTTGGCAATGGCGTAACGTCCAAAGAGACCACCGAGTGAGTTTCCTAAAATTGAAATGGTGACGTTGTACCTCTTGTCTGTTGTGAATAGGTCAGGGAAACGTTTGCTCATTTCTCCATCAATGACCAACTTCATTTCTTCCACCAATCGATCTCCTCCTTTCCTCACTCCATCCTGTGTCTTGTGCTCATTACAGGTGGATGTGTAGACAACCATATCCTGAATCAGATTGCTCTTTTGTGCAGCATCGGAAGTTGAAGCGTTCGACTCCTGCTCCTTCGATACGTCAGTCCCATTGCGTTTCTCCTTTTCCTCTACAGCACAGCGACGCATAACATGTTGCATATAGGCCAAGTCATTGGAAAGACCACGATGACCATGCAACAAGAAACAGAAATGCGTAACATCAGGGGCTTGAATGAACTTGGTAAGATCCTCATCTTCGTCTTCTGCACAAAAGCGAGGGGCAAAATCATCCAAAAAGCTTGTGCGAAAACTGGAGGAAGCAGCGTATTTCCGAGCAGCTGAAGATTCTGTAGATGCGGTATCAATATCCGAAGGGGCTCTTTCATAGAGAGATCGAATACCAACTGGAAGGCTTGCCCAAATAACTTGGGAGGTACTAGATGTGTATTGAAAGTATGTGCACAACAAAAACAGGAACAACAGAAGCATTGCTAAGCTCCAGGAACTGTCGACCTCCGTCGCAAGCTTGATTGCAATAATTACGTTTTCGTGTATGAAATGTAGCAAACGAGCAGTCCAATCTGTGATCCACAGAGGACAGGAAGGTGAAAACATCTTGCTGCCTTAGTTTTTTGTTTCTGTGAGCCTCTCTTTTTTCTCGCGCCATGTCAGGTTGAAAATTTTCTTGCCCTTTTGTCGTGTTCTTTTGTCGTGTTTGGGCATGCTCACTTTGGAACCGTTGAGTTCTCCATATTCGCTGACATCATCATGTCACAAATACATGTTCCTGTGACTGTCCTTGCGACTATGGGGGCAGGGAACTGAAAACAATATGCATTTACTTATATAAACGATCAGTAGGTACGAAGAGAGGGCATTTTCCGTGAGGATCAAGCTGATCAACGGGAAGTGGTTGGTTTGCTTTTCTTTCCTTCTGACTGGGGAGAATTCTTCCGCAATGTACTAGGTGAGGGTGCCGTAGGCTCTCGCGTTGTGCTCGAAAGTTCATGTGGCTTCATGAAAACGTACCAGATCACTGGGCCAGAAGTGGAAGTTATTGGGTCAGGAGACATCCATGACCCCAAATATGAACACTTGGAGATCACAAGCAACTTCTTCAACGTTGGAGAACCAGATGAAGCATTCTCTGACGATTTGTGTTTCGATGAACTTACATTGCGCATCTATCCTACACAAGAGCTACACGAGTCATTGCGCACATCTCGTCCGTACATGTATGCATCCATTGTGGCAGGCATCTTTGTTTGTTGCACCAGCGCGATGTTCTTTGTCTATGATTTGCGGTAAGAAAACGACAGAACAAGGTAACGAAACGCGTCATTGCACAAGATAAGATTGTATCCGACTTATTCCTGGCAACAATCAGAGATCGCCTATACAAAGCTGGTGATGATGGAAGTGGTCGATCTGATACAAACTCTGTAGGCTCAAGTCCAAATGAAAACTGGGGAAACCATCCGGCTGTTTCCGGCTCCAAGCCTCTTGCAGATCTGTTCCTGGCAACGGTATGTCTGAAGCAAATATATTGCTGTTTCATGTCTATACTGCAACTCACATTGATTTATGAAAAAGCCGTTTTGTTTGCAGACATTGCTGGCTTTACAGCTTGGAGTAGTGCCCGCGAGCCCAGTCAAGTCTTCATCCTTCTCGAAAGGATCTATGGAGCCTTCGGCAAGATTTGTCACAGACGGGGTATCTTCAAGGCTGAGACCATTGGTGACTGTTATGTTGCTGTAACAAGACTTCCGCTACCCAACAAGAACCATGCAGTCGTCATGGCCAAGTTTGCCAGAGACTGTATGGCCAAGATGAAGGCCCTCACTGCTAAGATGGAAATCGACCTGGGACCAGACACCACAGACTTGGATATTCGTATCGTATTGCATTCTGGTTAGGTAACAGCAAGTGTTCTGCGTGGAGAACGAAGTCGTTTCCAATTATTTGGAGATACTGTGAATGTGGCGGCGCGTATGGAGAGAAGTGGTGAACGGGGGAGAATTCACATTTCTGGCATGACTGCGGAGTTGGTGAAGTCTGGTGGATACACCAAATGGGTGAAGCATCGTGGGCACGTGATGATTCGAGGCAAGGGCAATATGGATGCATTCTGGCTGGAGACGTATGAAGAATCACAGTCGCGCAAAGAAGAAAGCCAACGAGTCGAAAGTCTCGCGTTGATGAAAATTAGGGAGAGTGGTCATGAACCGTTGTCCACTCAAAGCTTGGCAACCACAGAGAGCGACGAGTCCCCTGAAGATGCTCTGGATATTGAAGAGGAATATGAGAAGTCGTTGAAGCTGAGCAAAAAACAACGATTGGTTGAATGGAATGTGGAAATTATCAGCGGGTTAATAAAACGTATCCTTGCCGCTAGAACCACCAAGGCTAAGTCTTTGAAGGCAACAGAACGGTCCCTTATCCAACGCGAGACTGTGTTAGAAGAGTTTGAGGAGATTATCACTCTGCCAAGAGTGACCCTCAACGATTTGAAGCAGAGAAAAGATCACGAGTTTGTCATGCTGGACAGCAACGTTGTGGGACAGTTGAGAGCCTACTTGACTCAAGTTTCAAGCATGTACCGTGAAAATCACTTCCATTCCTTTGAGCACGCGTCTCATGTAACAGCTTCTGTTGCCAAGTTGCTGTCGCGTATTGTGACTTCCGACTCGACTCAACAAACCCACGGGCCTTCCGATCTGGAAGAAACGGACCTTGCTGGACATTCCTACGGCATCACAAGTGATCCGCTGACTCAGTTCGCCGTGGTGTTCTCTGCCATTATCCATGATGTGGACCACCAGGGAGTACCCAATGCTCAGTTGATAAGAGAAGACGATCCACTGGTGGCCAGGTACAAGGGGAAATCTCTTGCGGAGCAGAATTCTGTGGACTTGGCTTGGGAAACATTGATGTTGGATGAATATTCGGACCTCCGAGCCTGTATCTATTCCAATGAGACGGAGCTGAAGCGTTTCAGACAGTTGCTTGTGAACATGGTCATGGCAACAGATATCGCGGACAAGGAGCTCGGGGCATTGCGAAAAGCCCGTTGGAATAAGGCCTTTGAACCCAGTCCAAGGCAAAATGATACAGCACAACTGGTGTTGAATCGAAAGGCCACCATTGTGTTGGAGCACTTGATCCAAGCTTCGGATGTGAGTCACACGATGCAGCACTGGCAAGTGTACAAGAAATGGAACAAGAAGTTCTTTGACGAATGTTACAGTGCCTGGAAAGAAGGTCGATCGGAACAAGACCCGAGCATTGGTTGGTACAAGGGTGAGATTGGCTTCTTCAATTTTTACATTATTCCGCTTGCGAAGAAGTTGGACAGCTGTGGAGTATTTGGGGTGTCAAGTCATGAGTACTTGAACTACGCATTGGCCAATCTTGAGGAGTGGACAAAAACGGGAGAACGTGTTGTGGAGGAGTTCGTTGCCGAGTACGAATCATCTCATTCGATTGCCTGAAGTACACAAAGGGGTTGTACTAGGTAGACAAAGTTATATACTAAAATAAAATGCATTGGTTCGGGCGTCATTCGCTAGCGATAGCCAAAGTTGTGTGAATGATGTGATATTTGCAGCGTCAATTCATCTACTTGCTCGAGATCTCAACACCCCAGTATGTCGGTTCCATTTCGTAGTTGAAAGGTCCGAGTTTTCTGGAAGAGTGGTAGCGTACCAACTTCCACAGAAAGTCAGGAACAAAGATCGCCTTCTCCGAGGGAGGTTCCTTCAACGCTTGTTCTGGAATCAATGCTACTGGCCCATCAAACAGCCTTTGATTGTCATCAAGAAAGTCGAGAAAGACACCAGCAAAGCCTAGAAAGTCCACAGTGTTCAACATCGGTACATGGCAGCACTTTGTGTAGTACCGATGCATGTACACGACATCCTTGGCGGGTGGCCCCTTCCTTGAAAGTTGCAGCTGATCCAATCCTTCAGTGATGACAATATCTGACTTGCAAACTTGAACAACCCGATTATCTCCATTTTCTCCAATGGTTTCTTCTGGGTGGTTTCCTTGCTTGGCAACAAAGTTTGCATAGTCTCTACAATCTTGGCAATAGCAGTGAATGCGAATCGAGTCTTCGCGTTTTGCTTTGATGTATCCTTTGACTTTTCCGCACTTGCATTTTAGATTACAGTGGATTGTAGGTGATAAACTGCGTTTGATTGATCTCAAGACAACGGCAGCCGCAACAGCCCCAATGGTTCCAGCAAGCAATGTTGTGACAGTGGAAGGTGGCTTCATGTTCGATTCAGCATCGAAGAATATGCGTTCTTGTTGGAACACGCTGTCTGGCCTTGTTGTCGTCGTCGGCAACTACCCAACCACTACAACGGCCAAAAGGTATGTCGTACCCATGTCCATTCGGATGAATGCTGTTGTCCGAAAGAGACATCATCATCGGCCTGCACTCGACGAGACGAACAGACGATGTCAATGAAGATCACCATGACAAGGGCCGTGCACAACAACGCTATTATTTTGCAGTGTAACGTTAGTATGACCGAACAAAGCATTATTCCAAATACATCTATTGCAGCAAACACCCGTGAGGCCCGCTGACAATGGCCGAAAGAAGGGAGGAAGCGAATGAGCGCGATGATGCTGCTTTTAAGCAAGTGTGAGGTTCATTTGGGACAGTTTGGAAGAGGTCGATGTTACGGAAGAATCGACATGTTCGTGCTTGATTCCACAATGTCAAAGGGGAAAGCTCCATTTTTGGTGTGAATGCATTCCGTGTACTCCTAGTACTGACCGAGAAAGTGGCAGTTCAGGTCCGGTAAACCAACACCCGAGTATCACTACCGGTAGCTGCTTGCCAACCCCATACATATCACCATTACTTACCTACGTTGTTTGACCCTGGAGCCCAGGAAGGTGGTACAAGTCGTCTAAGCACAATGCACGTGTTATGAGAAAGAACCCCACGTCATGTACGGCTATCTCCATCTGGGCAATCGAGAACCTTCCTGATCAAGAATGATATTTCCCACCAGTGTCGAATCTGCAATGATTGTTCTCGTTTCTCTCATTCGGTCCGGAAATGTCGTCACCCTATCTTTTTTGACCTAGCTGGTATTCTTCGTCAATCCTACCGAACGTTTATATTCGGATTAAATATATCATCGCGAAACACAGAATGCAAGTGAATTCGAAGCTGTTGTTCGGGATGATCATGATATTCGCGGTATTTCAAGAAGGAGTGGTGGTGTGGATATCCAGAGAGAAGACACCTGGACTGAGTTTCATATCATCGCCATTAATGGCTGATGTCGGGATAATCTTATTCTTGGCTATACTATGACAAGAGAGAGGACGAGTTTCTGCTGATGGAACAAGTTTATTATCATCGTCATCCACAATAGAATGTTAGTGGATGCAATTTTGAGGCCGTTGTCGGGATGATTGTGTTGTTGGTGGCATAGATTTCTATCGACATGGCGAGAACGAGACGCAACACAAAACACGAGGACAACAAAACATAACCCTACTCTAATCAAATCATTCTATAGACTGTGTTACAGGAATCAAACCCAAATCAACTCTAGTTTTGTTGTTGGGCGTCGATATAGAACCATGCATCCCGGAAAACAATCTCGTGGCATCCAAACACAACGAATTGTCGTAGATGCTGTCGCCACGACACTAGTGGGACACCATCACTTCGGCTTCTTATGTTGCTATTATAGCAGACAGTAGGAGTACCAATGTTATGGTAAAACTACTACTTGTCTTCTCTGGGAATAGGGGTTTGAAGGTGAGTGAAGGTGAGAACAGATCTAAGTATCCGGTGGTTATTTTACCAGGAGAGTTATCGTGAAGAAGCCACAAGAATTGATGATAAGTGGCGATTGAAAGAGGACATCACCCAAACTGTCTTCGAGGTTGGATGGTTCCAGTAGATGGTGGAAGTCCTGTGATGCCCATGAGACTAATTGCCTCAATGTCTACCTCGCCGTTGAGGTTTGTGCCGTGGGGATTTTGAGAAAAGAGGTCGTCCATATTGAGGTTTCCCAGCATTCCTGAAACTACATCTGCAGTTCCATGTTCATCCTCGCCGTCATCGACCAAGTCAAACAAACGAGAAGGACGAGTTGGTCGCGAAGGAACAGGAGCAGAGGAGAAGGTGTTCGACAACGACATCGGAAACACGCCGAAATCAGATGAAGCTGGAGCGCCGAACTCAGGAATGATGTTGTTGTGGGTCATGGGAGAGATTGGTGTGTGCGATTGAGGCTGTCCAAAGAGTCCTCCAGTCGCAATGTCAAGGCTCTGGGATCGACCAGTAGTAGGAACGAATTCAGGAGCAGAGAAGGACATGTCCGACATCACAGGAAGCGCGTCGTGGTTGGTTGCAGGAAGGTTCGACACAGCATCCAAAGATCTGCAGATACTATGCACCGTTGCTTCTGTGAAGCCCAGATGATTCTTACCGTGCGCATTCTGCAAGACCACGAAAAGACTTCCAGTTTGGCTTCTTTGCAAACTGCCAGTCTTGTCATTGTAGAAGGAGTGGCAACCAGCTGCCAACTCTACAGTTCTGACGACAAGCTCACTCCTTTCACGAAGCCTGGGCTCCAAGGCAAACAGATCGTTGGCAGTTGGAGAATGGTTGCCATCAAGAAATGTTTCCGAGCGAAGGAAGACAGCGAAGGACAAGGGAACCCTGCCATTGTCAGCAGCTTCAAGCAAATCGACCATACGTTGGATGTATTGCGATGCAACGATGTTGTCCAAAGGAGCCAACACAACGACTGATCCACCGTGCCTGACCAAAGGACTTTCACCTTGTTCCGTGCTACTGAAAGGAGCCACACCTCCAAATACGGAGTCGACGTCCAAGAATTGCCCCCAAAAGACATTTCCGCTTGATACTGTGAATGGATTGACGCCTACCTCAGCGCTAACATTGGCATTCATGGCCAATGTTGACTTTGTTTCAAAAGGCAGAGAAAAATCCATCTCACTATCCATAGTGATAAGGTGCTTGGTATCATACCTCAGCTTTGCCGTGAAAACAGCACATAAAAAGCGTCCAGGTACACCAACATATCGCTCGCGGAGGTTGTTGAAGATATGGGTGGTAATGTATACTTGAGCACGATTGGACCAGTCGATAAGGATGGTGCCCGAATCTCCAGATCCATTCCTTGGCAGCTCTGACGCCTTGATCCCAAGAGTTCCATCGGTCCAACTGGGAGGGAGCTTCTCAGCTACTTGGTGGGAGAATTCCGCCACATCCTTGGCCAAATTGTGACAGAGCAAAGCCATGGCCGACCCAGCTTCTTTGAGAGTTTCAATGCTAGCCATGCTGTTGCCAGCAAGCGATGCAGCACCCTTTCTGCTCAAAGAGATAAACTGACGCTGTAGGAAAGAAGTCAACTTGTCAAAGTCATTCCAGCTAGGAATGACACAATCCAAGTAGCTTGCAGGCTCGTGTGCTGCACGAACCATCCACCTGTAAAGCACTTGTTTGACTGTACTCGCTTCTACAGCACCCAATGGATCAGAAGTTGCCCGAGCCATGGAGCATCGATGAATCAACTCCGACAGCTTCTCCCTTCGGAACAAAGCCACGTTTGGAACCTCAGGATAAGAGGGCACACTGGAAACTGGGTTGAAACCATTGAGGATCGGTTCCGACTTTGTGAACGTAATCGGCCCGGGACCAGGGGGTTGCATCGTATTGCTCCCCGAAGAATAAGACAATGGGGTAGTGTTGTTGAAAAGATCCATGCCACCTCTCAATTCCACAGGCGGTGTTAGCACCGAGGACGGAGGGCTGCTTGTCGCAGGGGTTGCTGGATTGGCCCGCTGCACGTTTCCAGCGGCCTTGGTGGGTGTCTTTTCTGAATTTGCAACTGGGTTAGTTTCCCATCCCCGATTCTTTCCTGTTTGCTTGGTCTGACTAGCCCCTGGGACGCCAGCCTTGATAGGCACCGTTGGTCGAACGCCTTCTGGCTTGGCAGAGACAGCAGCACCAACAGAACTGGAACGCACTGAGGCACCCGTGGGAGCAACGGCAGTTGGGCGTTTGTTTGCTGCTTTCACGGCAGACTTTGGCGTCTTGGGTGTTGCAGCAGGCGGTATTGGTTTCTCCTGTGCCGGCGCTTGGGCCTGTTGTTGTTGTTGTTGCAACTTTTTCTTCTGCAGCTCCTTCTTTCTTTGCTCCTCTTTCAGAAGTTGCTCCCGTTGATGTTTCTCCACTTGTCGGATACGCTCCTCTTCTTCTTCCTTTCTACGAATCGCGGCGAGACGTTCCCGTTCCTCACGCTCTTTGGCCTCCCGGGCTTCCCTTTCCTTCTGCAGCTTGTCGGCACGTTCCTTTTCCTCTGCGAGACGCTTTTCTTCTTGTTCCTTCTTCTGTTGCCGTTCACGCTCCTTCTTCTTTTTCTTCTTTGCGGACTTTTTGCTAGCTTCCTGTTCTTGCTTTTGACGTTCTGCATCCTCTTGCTCCAACTCCAACAAAAGTGCTTCCTCGGCAGCCTTGGCTTGCTGCTCGGCAGATATCTTTTTCTTCTTGTTTTTCTTCTTGGACCCTCCAGCCTTTGGTTGAACAATGTTAGCTTCGGCATTTCCCGTCTCGGATAAAGCCTCGGTGATAGCACTAGCTTCTACGGGATCATCGAGTTCATCGTCATCTTCTTCCAACAAATGCACTGTCTTTCCCTCTCGTTCACGTTGCTTCATACGCAAGTTAATGAGCAATCGAGCTCGTTGCACCTTTTTCCTGTCACGAGAGCACCTAGGAACACTGGCGTTGTATTCGGAAACCATATCCACCGCAGCATCGATCAGATTCTGCTCCACCAAAATGCTCAAGGCAGTGTCTCCTTTTTTGGTAGTGACAGTATGGTCTGCCCCGTGCCTTAGCAAGAGCTCGACAGTATCGGGCAACCCCTTGGTTGCCGCCTGTAACAAAGCGCTGAGAGTGGGATCCGCCTCTTCTGTGGGGGCTCCCTCCTCTAGGAGCAGCTTGACTACATCATCATGTCCTTTATAGGCGGCAATACTCAAAGGGCTCCAACCCGTGTCTGTGCACTTGCAAGGGTCTGCACCAGCCTTTAGCAAGGCGTCCACCGCTCCTGCTTGACCATGGTTGGCAGCTGTCAAGAGCGGGGTCTCTCGCCATTTGTTCAAGGCGTGGACATCCGCATTGCTGGCCAGCAACAACTGAACCGCTGCCAAATGGCCTGGTTTGGAACCAGCGCAGGCTTTATGAAGCGGGGTAGAGGCATCCTCGGTCACACGGCAATTGACGGGGGCTCCGGCAGTCAACAAGAGTTGCACGATATCATCGTAACCCTAGAAAAAAGACAATGAGTCAAGGCACAGGTACAACACAACACATTGTTAATCCACATCCACAGCATCATCCACAGCCACATCATCAACATCATCAGCATCAACAACATCATCAAACGATGGACTCACCTTGTGTGCGGCAAAGGTAAGCGCGGACCAGCCAGCCTCACTGCACAAACTCGGATCGGCTCCATGGGCCAGCAAGGCTTCCACGGCGGACCTATGGCCATTATTGGCCGCAATGAGCAAGGGCGTCTCCCTCCACTTGTTGCAGGCATTTCCATCGGCTCCCTTTTCCAACAAGAGTTGCAAGACACGCATTCCCCCCGAAGTGTGGGGACGTTTGCGTTGGGACTCCTCCGTATCCGAATACTCACAGCTGTCATCCTCGTCGTCGTCATCTCCAGTACTGGAGCTACAAGCAGTGTGTAGCGGAGTGTACAAATCATCCTTGAATTGGCAATTGACACTGGCGCCCTGGTCCAAACAAAGCTGGACGGCTTCGGGCTTTCCTTCCTCGACGGCACATTTGAGGTACAATTCAGCATCCTCAAGGTCAATACTGACACTGGAAGACTTGACGGTGACGCTGGCACGAACCACCAACTTGTCATCTTGCACAAATCCTTCTTGTTGGATGCGGTCGCTGGTGATGAATTGTGACCATCCCCAATCTATAGCCTTTGGACAGAGCTTGAAGGTTTTATCGGGGTTGCGTTTGGCATAGGACTGATTGGGGCCAGATGGGTGTTCGAGCGTGAGGACGTAGCTGACTGCTTTTTTCCAACCAAAGGGTAAGTCATCTGCATCTGCCACCTGTGATGGAGAGGGAGAGGGAGAGTGCGAGAGCCAGGGCGAGGTGTTGGTGGGTAGGAGGTCCGACAAGGTGAGTGACACAATCCCAAAGCATGCACTAACCAAGCACTAACCAACGCAAGCATGCTCGTTTGTACGCACCTGTAGAAAGAGACTGAGATGATGGTTGCTAGCTCGGCCGTTGCCATTGACGTAGACAATCAACCTCCAACGATTTCCAAACTCATCGACCGTGGTAGCAGAGTATTCGGCCTTTTTGCAGCCTGAATCTCGTTTCTGTGAGTAGTCTGTAATGGTATGGGTGAATTCACATGTGGACTGGGTAGCTTGTGGCTTCCAGGGCACCTCCTGATCATCGCCGTCATGAAAGGCCTCTTCCAAGGCAGCTCTGATATTGTCATCCAATTCATCAGTATGGTGAACGTCGGATAGGTTGGAAGAGGCGGTGGCAAGGTTGTGTCGAGGTGAGGCATCGCTGCTGGAAGCGTGCGCCGGTCCATCATCGTCGTTGGCGCCACCCGCATCTGCCTGTTGCTGTTGTTGATTTCGCCTAGGGTAAGGCGGGTCCCCATCGACGGCGGAATCGTCGGCGTCGGCGTGGGCATCCACCAAGGCTCGGTTCTGTGCGTGTGAGGCAGAGCCCAAGTGCAAATGCGGGTTGGAGTCCAAGGGTGCGGAGCTATCCGCTGCGAGCGCATCATCCACTGCTCCAAGAGGAGACGACATGGAAGTGGTAGCACTACCACTGATACTGCTGGCAGTAGTAGAGGCTGCTTCGTTGTCCACTGGACGGTCTCCTTCCAACTGAGACGAAGCTTCGTTGTTGGAATTCCCGTTCCACCTCATTGTGTCTGTTGTGTGCCATGACCAACAAGGAACGCAAGAACAAACACAAACACCAGTGAGTCCAACCAGAATAACAACCCATCCAAGCATTCTACCATGCACAACATGTACCAAAAGGCACAACATGCACCAAAGTGCACAAACGCCAGGTACGATTACAATTGCATTTGAGGTTGCCATGTACTAGTAGTTGCCACAACTACCACCAGCTACCTGCAATACACACACACACACAAAACAAGACCGACAACGACAACGACAACCACAATGACAACCCACACTATCCAATTCCAAGCCAAGCCACAAAATGATAAAGCATCCACAATGCCAATCCCCAAAAAGACAAGGACCAGCACTCGTTCCAGAAAGAGCCTTTGCCTCTGGTAGGAAGCCTACGTAAAAGCTACGTGCGTCCGTCCGGTGAACGAGAAACCCTGGAGGGGAGGACTGGAGTCCGAGCGACATGGCGTTTCTGGAGGGACCATGAAAGTCATCCAATGGCTTCAATGGCTTGTTGGCAAAGTCAAGTGTGTTGTTGTCGTCGTCATGGAAGTCTTTCTACAATCCAACAGCTTCGATTCACCTACGTTTTTCCCTTCTCTGGACCACCAGAGACCTGTCGTACTACTACGGTGCTTGTGTCGTGTCGTACCGTACTTGAGATTTGTGCGTGTTCCTTGGGTTGTTGGTTGGACTCGTACTACAGTACAGTAGGGTACGACACCGGTACGGTGCTTTGGCCTAGTTGGAACGACAGACGCCTTGGTATATAAGTATGGTGGGTATGGTTCCGAACACTACCACTTCTTCGTCCATCGTACGAGTACTCGGACTGCTGACGTCGTGTTGTGAGGAAGAGGAGGGATGGACAACAATTGCAGACGGACGTCGGCAAGGCGCCCCGTGCACGTCTCGTCGTACGTTCTACTTGAAGTTGATGATTGCCGTACTACGGCAACGTATGGAAGGAAGAATGCTTGTTGTTGTGTGGCCCCAAAAAAAGAGTACTACGAGTGCCAGTACTGCTGCTTCGGTTTGTTCTGGTCGGCAGTGCCATCATTATCCTCACTACTACTACACCACCGAATAACAACCTACAGAAAATGACTGAAACTTCCCGCATTGCGAAACTCCAAGACTTGAACAAGGAGCACGTCGGCAAGCAAGTCAAGATTCACGGTTGGGTCTACTCCGTCCGCGTCCAAGGTGCTGGAACGCTTTGTTTCGTCGACTTGGGAGATGGAACCACCGTAGCTCCGGTCCGTTGTCTGGCCGTCAAGCCCGAAACTCCCGACGCCAACCCTAAGCTAGTTTACGGAGAAGCGGTGTCCGAGCCTTCCAACTTGGACGAGAGTTGTTACACACGGCTCGCCACCTTTGATGACTTGGCAGAAACCTCCAAGCTTTCTCTGGGGTGCAGTGTCATGGTGGTTGGCTTCGTGGACAAGCCTCCGGAGGGAACCACGCAGGAGTTCGAAATCAAGGTCTTGGACCTTTACGTCATCGGAGGAGTTGCCGATCCCACGGCCTACCCCATCCAAAAGTCCATCCTCAAAAAACCCATGGCCCTCCGAAGTCACTACCATGCTCGCTTCCGAGCGCCTCTTGTCCAGCAGTTGATGCAAGTTCGTTCCCAAGCCTTGTTTGCCGTTCACGAGTTCTTCCATCAAGAGGGAACTCCTCTCTTGGACCCCAACATCATGACTGCCAACGATTGCGAGGGCGCTGGAGAAGTCTTCAAGATTTCCCCGCAAATGTTCTCCAAGTCCGAATCGGCAGAAGGAGGCGACGCTCCCACCAAATCCGTCGAGGTCGGTTTGACCGTTTCTTCTCAACTTCCTCTAGAGGCCATCGCCATGGGAACTGGATCCGTCTACACTTGCCAAAAGTCCTTCCGAGCCGAAAAGTCGGACACCAACAAGCATTTGGCCGAATTCTTGCACGTAGAGTTTGAGCAATACTTTATTACCCTCGATGATTTGATGGATCAAGCCGAACGCTTTGTCAAGCACGTCGTGGGAACCGTCTTGGATCGCTGCCAACCGCAATACCGATTCATGAGTCAAAAGCATGCCAGTCCTCCAGAGTTCCATGGACATGCCGATTATTTGCGATCGCTTCTTGACAAGCCCTTTGTCCGCATCCAACACAAGGACGCCATTGATGTCATGTTGCAAGATCTCAAGGATAAAGTTCAAGTTAAGAACGAAAAAGGAAACATGGCTCGTCTCAAGTTCAAGGTCTTGCCCAAGCATGGAGAGGATTTGGGAAGTGAACACGAAAAGTACCTCGTTCAAAAGTTTGGAACCTTTTGCTTTGTCACTCACTGGCCTAGCAAGATCAAGTCTTTCTACATGAAACAAGTTGGCGATGGAACCTGCGAGAGTTTTGACTTGCTCGCTCCACTCGTCGGAGAACTCTTTGGTGGAAGTATGAGAGAATGGCGATACGATGTTTTGGAGGAACAAATGAACTCCAAGCAAATGGATATCTCCTCTCTTCAATGGTTCGTCGACTTGCGTAAGGATGGAACAGCACCTCATGGTGGATGGGGAATGGGATTTGACCGTCTCGTCATGTTTTTGACCAACACTGCCAGTGTTCGTGACATTGTTCCCTACCCGGTCTACTACGGACACTGCCCTTACTAATACTTACAATCCTTGTTCTAGCGAGTCACTAGCTTGAAACACAATTCAATACGTACTAATTCAAATTTACATCCATCATTATTTTGTGTGGGGGGCATGCGAAATACAGCATGCCAAGTCTAGATCGTTGCGTATTGTTTGAGGGCTGGATTCTCTACATCTATAACCATATCCTCTGGAGCCGTTCCACGCAACGCCCAAACGAATCCCAACTCTTCCAATGTCATGATACGTTCCTCGTTCATGCTAGTGGAAACATTCATCCCAGTTTCCTTGGCTCGCATGAAAAGTCGATACTGAGTCCTCTGCGTCCCCACCCAAATTCCCAGTTCTGGGTTGGGTTCGTAACGAGAAGGAACCAAGCAGTGTCCATGCTGTTCCTTGAAAAGCTTCAAATCTTGGAGTCGTTGGTACCAAGATTCTCCCACACTATCTCTGGACCTGATAGTCCAAGTGAACCCAATGGCATTCAATAGGTCGACCCGTTCTTGGGTCAAGGGGGCAGAACGCCGAGCCTTGGCATCCGTTGCTGTTGAAGCGCCCTCCTCTGGGTCCATTGCCATTTCTTTATTTTGTTGTTGAAGAATCTTGTATTGTTGCCTTTGTGCAGAAACCCAAATTCCCAATCTACGGTTTTCGGCAAATCTTGCTGGCACATTGCAATGTCCATTCATGTGCTTGAATTCTGTGAGACAAAAACAACAATATGTGATCGTGAGACATTGCAAAAGGCAAGGCAGTATATCATATCTTTTTCCAAACGTACGTTTCAATTCTTCATAGTGTTTGGCCCAGTCGTCTCGCAAACTCCAAACGAACCCAAGGTTTTGAAGACGACTGATGCGATCCTGTGTCAAGCGCCCAACGAGAGGAGATCGATCATCGACGGTTTCCGAGTTGGTGCTCATGTCCTCACTGGGAACAGGTGAGATGTTGGAAGGATTTGGTTTGTCGCCTTTCTTGTGCTGGAGCTCAGCAATTTTCTTTTGCAACTTTTTGTATTGTACACGTTGGGTGTCTACCCAGGTTCCCAACTTGGTGTTCTGTGCGTATCTCTTGGGTACCAAGCAATCTCCATGTTCCCGCTTGTATTGTTCCAAAAGGGAGAACATGACATCCCACTGATCATCATAGGAATTGCGTGTCATTCGGTGACGACTGGGGATACTTCCATCTTGTGATTCAATGGAGCTCTTCTCTTCGCGGGCCGACCAACAGAATCCAATATCCTCTAGTCTCTTGCGACGTTCGTCGGTCAAGCGGAAACTCTGTACTTGATCGGCAGGAATAGAGGCCAATTCTCCTTCCAAGAACGATGGTGGGGGCGATTCCTTGCCATTGGCATTGGGACCCAGCTTTCTATACTGAATTCGTTGTGTGTGAACCCAAGTGCCAAGTTTGAGGTCATCGGGGAATCTCTTGGGAACGTTGGCATGCCCATACTTCTCCTTAAAATCTAGCAAACGTTGAAACATGGCATCCCACTGTTTGTCGTAGTATCGCTTCATTTTGTTCTTGACCTTCCACTCAAAGCCAATAGACTCGAGACGATTCAACCGCTCAGCGGTGAGACGGGCATTCATGGGACGGGGAGCTTCACCGTTTTCTACGACATCTTCAGGTTCAGTAGTCTTGGCTCCCTTGGTCCTCTGAAGTTTGGTGTACTCGTATCGTTGTGTTTCCACCCACTGAGAAACAAGAGAAGTTAGATTTGGTATGCTGTGCAATCAACGTTGTTTTCCATCCAAACACGCAAGACACAAAAACTCTCACCTTGCCCAACTTGAGATTGGCTTCGTATCTGGAAGGGACCAAACAATCGCCATACGCCTCCTTGTAGGCCATGAGTTGCCTGAACATTTCATCCCAATGATCATCAATTCTCTTGGATCGGAGGGACCACACAAAACCAAGTTCATCCAACCGACGCCTTCGCTCCGGGAGCATTTGCTTGAGATCTTCGCTGGGCTGAGCAAGTGCAGAACCAGAACCAGAACCATCCTTGCCCTTGCCAATTTCACGATTCCAAAGAGCACGTTGCGCCTCTACCCAAGCTCCAAGCTTAGGATCTTGTTCATACTTGCGGGGGACCAAACAATGTCCATGAAGAGACTGGAATGCAACAAGACGTTTGTACATTTCTTCCCAAAGAGCGTCGGACTGAATGGTAATCTTGGATTGCCCGGTGGGACGCTCCCTGGCTTCTGGCAGGGTTACCTTGCTGCTGCTGTCATTGTTGTTGTTGGTGGCAGCAGTGACACCATTACTGTTGTTGCTGTTTGCATGGGGTAGTGGAGCAATGGGAGTAGGAAAGTTGACTTCCGGAGGAATGAGATGAGGAGAAAGCTGAGTGTCAGCCTCTGTCATGGAGGGTTGGGGAGAGGTGGAAGCTGTCTTACGGGTTGGCTTGGCGGACCAACAGAACCCCAGATCTTCGAGCTTGTGGAGTCGTTCCGACGTCAATCGCTTGTTGGGCTCCGCCACTTCCATTTGGAGTTGTGCGTCCCAAACACGAGGAAGGCGTTTGTATTGTACTCGTTGTGTCTCGACCCAAGTACCAAGCTTGGGATCTCTTGCGTAGCGTTTGGGCACCAAACAATGTCCATGTTCCTTCTTGTATTCCACAAGGCGCAAAAACATCTCCTGCCACTGCTCATTGTGGTGAACTTTCTTGGGGGGCGATTCCTTGTGATAGAACGAGTTTCTGTTGTTGGTGGTGGTGGAATGGGTGGCCATGTACGAGTACCCGGTAGAAGCACAAGCGCCCGATTCGTCGAGGCGTTGCTTCTTGATGGGAGGAACATCACTCCAAGGGACCGAAGAACCGTCATCTTCCCTTGGCGATTCCTTGTCAGAGTTCATGGTAGTATTGCCTGTGGCAACAGAAGCTTGATCCAGAATCATGACCGGAGATTCGAGGAAGGAAGAAGGTGTCACAGAATTCTCATGGTGCAACAAGGTTGCATTCGCATTCGTGAGGTTAGGATCGTTGTTGCTCGTAGTTGCATCGTCAATGAGATAACAACTCTCAGAGCTTTCATTGCCTACAGTGTGATACTGCGGACCGTCCGCACTATTTTGGAGGTCCGCAGCAACTTGGTGCGTTTGTTCTTCTGCTAGAAAGCTAGAAGCCCATTCTTGGCTTTCCAAGTGATGTGTGTGGTTCCCTGAATCTGACATTTCCCTTTCAAGAGGTACTTGTGTGTAAGTCATTGTTTCCATGGATGTTACCTTCTTTTTCTGTCTTTTTAAGGATCTATGAAAGTCCTGGGACCCAACCGTGGCAGAACGCTGCTCCAGCAGGTGGGTCGAAACAACTCGCTGTCTTCCTGTCGTTTTGTGGGTTTGGGTGCTTGCTAGCTTGGACGCGAGTCTAACTTGAAATCTCACCCTTCTGCATTCCACTGGCTACGGACGTGGCTCGTGACGATTCCTACCAACCCATTTTGCTTTTGCGTTATCAGACATGTACCGCATTTGTACGACACTTGTACGAAACTCTACACAGCGACTCCGTCTTTCTCCTCGCAGGAGCTCCGCCGACCTCACGGTAGTATTATGTACATTTAAAGATTACTTCGGGCACATGACAACCTTTACCGACCTCTATTCTCTGGGCTATGGTTTTCCAGTCCTTGCAGTGTCTGGCATCCCTTCTGTTGACGTCTGTAGCGTAAGGTCTATTTCTGATTACTAACAACAACAGCTGACCTCACAATGAATCACATAGAGAAGGATGATTAAGGGTATTGGGAATGCATTGTAAAGAAACCCTTATGTTTGGTTTCGACCACGAGCCAGCTGCTAGTCGAATGTACAATCCACCTTTCTTGACCTGACGCCAGTGAACTCGACTGGACCAATCAAAATTGGAGAAGCAATTCTGATGAACGAGGGAACGTGTTTTATTCTTTTTTGCTACTACCGGTACCATTTTTTGTACCCATCGCAGCTTTTAATACAACTTGCATTGTTTTGTACTTGGATGAGCAACGAGCTTCGCCAAGAGGGCAAACTAGAACCAAGAATATCGTTCAGGGTATCCAGCCGACATCAAGACCTCTTGATTGTACACTACACTAGAAGAGAGGGAGAAGACACAAGCTAACGTGTGAACTACTCTGCAGCCTTCTTGCTCCAACTAGTTCTATGTCTTCGCCAAGGGCTGGAAGTGGCGGATGTACATTTTTTTCCGGAAGATGCATGCACGCAGCCAAATCGCGTACGAGTAACATTGTAATATGGTCTTCTACAGCTTTTCTTTGTTCCGTATCAGCAACAACATCAACAGGAGGGGGTGTAACTCTACCATACTGGTTTTTGTAGCAGCGCAACGGTAACCTCCAAACAATCGGCTGGAAGCAAATCTCTCTCCTTCCATAGCGGGGGATGGGTGGCTTTGCAAGAAGGTAGAGGGACACCCTCCAACGTGCATTCGGCGATCGCTCACCAGCACTACTCAACTGTACTCCTCGTACCGGGAATACCTATGCAAGATCGGAAAGAAAGAAATATACAGCGTCGCACACGATGGAAAGAATCTGAAGTCTCCTTGCGAACACAAAACAACATACGGCAATAGTTTCGCCATGGTTCTTTCCATTCGAGCCGCACCATCCATTCTTTCGGTCTTGGGCACTTTCATTGTCATTCCGGGATGGTTCTTATTCGATGCTAGAAACAAGCAAGGGGGAATGGTCTCCCCCCTCATTCTTCCGCATACCAATCAACCCCCCATTGGTAGGATTATGGGTTGTACTACTATTTCAAATACCCCACGCACAACTCTTCCATAGTGTCGCCTGCCTCCCATCGCTTGTCGCCCCCGTTCTCCTTCTTGTCGTCGTGTTGCGAAGATGCTTCGATATGGCCCTCCTCACAATTCTTTTGAATTTTGTGACTCCACCATACCGGTAGTAAGCAGGACGCCCACATCTTGTCCACGATATCAGCCAATGCCGTGATCATCTCACTCACATCATCACCCCTCATGTCATGCTGGACAGGAGTGACAAACGAAAAACGCAGGCTTTGCTCTATCATTCGAGAGCATGGCCCAGACCAACACCAGCAAGTCAAAGAAAGATTTGTAAGCTAGGAAAGATCTGGAAGATGCGACACGCTGGTGTAGGTTTTCCCATTGTCACACACAAATAAAAGAGAACTGGTTGGGCCTTGGAGACGTAAACATTGCCGACGATAAATGATACCGTCACCCAAGAAACAATCGCGGGCCAAAAGGAAATTGCGCCATTGCCGCTCTAGAACGTAGGTAGGGTCTCGTGGATGTCAACGAGGGGGTCCTCGTCCGTAGAAGCCGTCTTCTTTAATGCAAGAGCGAAGTCCACTTGCTCGTCTAGTTGGTCAGCCGTCAGAAAGCTGACGCAGGCATTGTTTGTGGGTGATTGCTTCCATTTGTGAACTGTATTGGTGTTTGGGAAACCCTAGATTGGAGTATCAAGTTGTATAGGTTGTCAGGACGATGATGTTGATAGAAGTGCTGCTCCCCTGTCAAAGCCTTGGTGATGATACCGATAATAATGTCTCAATCTGGGCATGTATGTAAATGTGCAGAACCTCCTGTGCAAGCCTTTCATTTCATCGTGATAATATTGTCGTCAGCGCTTGTCGTATGATGCACCGCCGTTGTGATGTCGTTATCCTACCGTTATCTCGGCACTGACAACTGACCTCTACTAGTAGCAATTGGATCTCTAATCTTGTTTCATCACGTTGCAAATGAGAAGCTACTACTCGTATCCTAACCTCTACAGTACTATTACTACAAAACTAGGCTAGGAAAGAAAATACAACAAAGGTAAAGGTTCGAAAGCGATGAAAAGAAGATCTAGGTCTTGCTCTATCGTTACATTTCTCAAGCAACTTCGACCAACGCCTTCTTGGTCATATCCTCTTCGGTTAATACACCTCCACGATTTACGTATCGTTCATACTCTCCCATCCTTCGTTCCAACAAAGGGGATCTTTCCCCTCGTACTTCATCCACCATTCGAATCCCCCAATAAGGTTGTTGGGGTTGGGTAGGAAAAGCCTTCCGTATGGCGAGGTGCAGTTCCATGGCGGTCAAGAGAGCTCCCGTGGCTCCAAAATCGAAGTGTTCTGTTCCATCCGAGAAGGTTCGATTGCGAAAATGTCCTACCCGTCGGTAATTTTTGTTGGGAAGATGTAACACGGTAAGCGTACCAAAGCTATCCATCGGGATCACTTGTTGGATGCCACAATGACGGCCTCCGTAGAGCATTTGACTACTCATCCAAACTCGTTGCGTACCCTCACTCGGCTGGCTGGGTCGACCCTTGACTCCGGGTCGGTTTCGAACTTTATCAAACTCGCAACCTTTCTTTTCCTTCCATGCCAACAACAAATCTCTAGTTGCCAAAAACATGCCTTGATGATGATTCTTCATGTGCACGTGGGTAGCTTTCAATTCATCCAAAGGCACTCTGTCGACGGCTTTTCCAACAGGCGGGAACATACTATGTTCCCAGTAGACACGCGTCACATTTTGAGTGGCATGTCGTGTTTTGTCGTCCATGACCACATTGCTCGGAAAGTTGTACTCGTACCGAACAATGCCAACATTGAGCAAGGATGAACGCTCTGGGCCTAAGAGATTCCGCAAACGCAAAGTTTCACCCAAATAGGCTGCCACGGTTCGGGGGGTTACTCGAATATCATCTTCAGTATAAATGAATAAATCGTAGTTGTCAATGTTGTCGTAAAAGAGAGGCCGATGACAGTCTACCAAATGCAAACGTAAGCTAGACGGCACCAACTTGATTTCAAGCGAAAACGTATCTCGACATCCCGGCAGCAACCTTGTGTTCCAGAGATCAATTAATGTCACTGGGTAGGGAACGGTAGCATGAATGACCACATCCACCTTGGCAGCCCCGGCGGTACAAAGATCTTGATATCCATCAATCACTTCCTCCAAATGAGGCAGCTGACTGAAATCGTAGGCTGCAATCGCCACCAGAATCCGCTGGTTATGAAGAGAATGTTCCACATTGGAATTGCTCGTAAAACTATCTGCTGCATTAGAGGATGAAACAACGACAGGAGGCAATTTGGACGTTGTGTCTGGCCCTGTTTGTAATTGTGCCATGTGCAACAAAACTGTGGCAGCCATGACGCCTCCAATCACAAACGAAAGTAACAGAAGGACAGCCAGCATTCCTAAACTTTTAGGAGCACAGCTTCCATCGTGTTTGGATCGTTGTTTGTGGACTTGGATTCGGGCTGCCGTCATGGTGTTGTCCAAACAACCCAAGGACGGAACATTGGTTTATGTTGTTGTCGCTGGTATTGTTGCCAACGGTCGATTATACGTAGCCATGGTAGGGTTCGTACGTGTCGTGATGACACAATGCTCCCGGGGTATGTACTCGTACCAATGTCAGTTCTTATCATGCCTACAATGCCTGTTTTAGTGTCTGTGTTGCGTGGAGAATCGCATTAATACTAGCTAGCATGTAGCTCTGACATAGTTCATCATCTATCTAAGGCCTTTTCGTTGCTATTTGGACCTGCAGTTTACTCTAGGTCACCATCCATTCGGGAAAGATCACGGGCCATGTTCTTGTGGTGCGATTCGTTGGTTCCTCCTCCAATCTCTAGGAGCTTGGCGTCACGCCATAGCCTCTCCACGTTGTATTCTCCCGTGTATCCGTTTCCACCAAGAACTTGAATGGCGCGGTCAGCCACGTCTTTGGACATCTTGGCGCAGTAGAGCTTGGTTCCATCGGCGTCAAGGCCGTTGCCGTATGTCGTAAGATCCAAGCGGTTGGCGACACTGTATACATAGGAGCGTCCAGCCATGTACTCGGCATACGAAGTACTGATCATGCTTTGGATTTGTCCAAACTGGAAAATCTCTTTTCCAAAGGCCTTACGTTCATTGGCATATTGCTTCATCGTGTTGATCGAGCGTCGGGCAATACCAAGGGCCTGAGCAGCAAGACCCAATCGCTCAATCTCAAGGTTGCGCATCATACAAAGGGTAGCTCCGTTCACCTCACCGACCACGTTCTCGGCAGGAACCTCCACATTGTCGAAGACCAACTCAGCGGTAGTGGAAGCCCTCATTCCAAGCTTGTCCTTGATTTGTTGACCCACGGTGAATCCTGGCATATCCTTCTCTACCAAAAAGCTCGTAATATCAAATCGTCCAGGACCGGTCTTGGCGTACACAAGGAACAAGTCTCCAGTAGTCTCTCCATCGAGGGTTCCGTTGGTAATCCACATCTTTTGTCCGTTGAGAATGAATTTGTCGCCCTCTTGGGTGGCCTTGGTCTGGATTCCGAGAACATCAGTTCCAGCTCCTGGTTCACTCATACACATACCTCCAATCTTGGCTCCACTGACGCAATCAGGCAAAAACTTGAGTTTTTGCTCCTCGCTTCCATTGGCATGGAGATTGTTGACCTGCAAAGCAAACAGGACTGTGTCAGGGAAATCATATGATGGGTCGTCGTCGTCGTCGTCGTTTTCGAAAAATTGTGTGACCTACCAAAAGGAGAGAATGGGCCAAATAACTGAGACAGAAAGCAGGATCACTGTAACTCAATTCTTCATTGGCAATAACAATAGCGGTGGCATCCAAACCAGTACCGCCATACTCCTCTTTGACAGCCAAACCCAACAATCCCAAATCTCCACATTGTCGCATAAGAGGCAAGTTAAGTTCTTCCTTTCGGTTGAATTCAAGAGCTTGGGGTTCAACCTGAACACACCAAATCATCAACGGGTTAGAACCAGCATTTCTCTGTACAACTATCCACTTCAAATATTCAGGTTGGACGAACCTCGTTCTTGGTGAAGTCTCGGAGCATCTCGCGAATGCTCTTGTGGGTTTCGGAAGGGTTGAACAAATCATCCAAGGCACTAACAGCAAAGGTTCTCATAGCACCGCTGTGACGGAGCACACGGGCATGTCGGAATACAGTAGAGGTCAACATTGTTTGCAAGGGTTCGTTGCTGAATCGTATCTTCGCTGTCAAGAAAAATGATCTCAATCCATGGGATAGGATTTTGTTCCCGCTACCACACAACGGGCTGGAAGCGTGTGGCATTCCGTGGTTGACTATGGTATAGCCCAAAGAAGTGATACGACACCGTGGCGATGTCGTCTTGTCCAACTTAAATAACACGAACGACATTTTGAGCTCTGAGTCCCCATTGTCTTGACACCTCGGGCATGATGCCAGGCGTCAAGTGCATGGAAACGAAGCAATAACATTTTCACAACTTGACATGGAAAGCGTTCAGTTCGAGTTAGATTTTGTAGCGGATAGCAAGGGAGCCTCTGTTGGCAATACTATTTTGAAACTTCCAGATCATACAATAGATATCTTCGAGTTTCACCAAATTGAACAGTGAACTCTTTTGTGCTAGGTATAAAGGTTCGATTGTCCTCGGAATTTCGATTTAAGATTTGCGAAGGAGGAGGAGGGGAGGTGGCGCGGTAGCTCTTGCCTTGCTACTAACTAGCCTTGGTAGATTTCTAGCTGAAGCAATTTGTTCATTTTTCGAACTTCACATGTTTTCTAATGGCTCTCCACAAGGTTAGAATGGGTAGCGATTTCCAGGTTCGTCCACCTTCCAACCATCCGTGGTGGTGTGTAAACAATGACTCGTACACCGGTAGTGCTAGATAGGCGGGTCCTGTTTCCTTATTCCAACCTCATCCAAGCATCTATCTTGAAGCTATCCTTTTCGTTGCTACTAGATATCTAGATTAGGCTATCACACTTTGCATAATGCGCGAGCTTTTCCAATGGGTCATTCCAAATCCGTCACTCCGTCGATGGGTCTTGCCAACGTCACACACTCACGATTCGACACATGCAAAGACTAATGCCACTTTTCGCAGAAAGACACAGCACAAACATCACCACCGTTGCTGCATCCACCTCTGCTTTCTACATTCGAATACCAAACCACACCTAGCCAAATGGCGTCACCCAGTAAAACTCCTGTATCACCTCAAAAGAAAGTTGCAAAGAAACACGCTCCTGGAACTGCAAAGCCGGTTGTTGCCAAGAAAACTCCGACGAACAGCGACAAGCAACCCTCGACCAATCTTTCCAAATCAAAGGCTGTGCCTAACAACAACAAGAACACTGCACCTGTCAAAGTATCCACAGCAAAGACTAAATCAACTACCAAACACAAAGAAAGAAGAGATGACGATGAAAACAAGAGAAAACGTATGCTGATTTGTCTTTCGATTATTTGTTGCCTCCTCATTCTGGGGGTTGTCGGAGTTGTTTTGGCCTTAACAGTTTTTAAACGCGACGATAATGGAAATTCTGGTAGCCCTTCCGGCTCCTCCAGCTCTTCAGGAGGATCGAGCGGTTCCAGTCCAAGCGGTGGTGGTGTTTCTTATCCCACCCAAGCCCCTGTGCCACTCTCTCCCTCTGTTCCTTTTCCAGTTCCTACAAGAATGCCTTCACCGACACCTGCCCCGGTTCCCACTGTCCCGCAACCAACCGATGCCCCTGTGGTTCAACCAACAAGCTTGGTGTCTCCCACTTCCTCCAGAATGGTAATTGTTCCATACGCCGATACTGTGGTGTATCGCGATGGATTCTATGTTCACGAAAGCTACGGCTCCGAAGATACATTTCTGGTACAGAATGGGCCACAATTTGTGCAAGAAGTTCCAGATACGATTGGTTTGATTGCATTTGATCTGTCCAATGTCCCTAGCAGCGCCAGCAAGGTTGTTTTGCAACTCTACCACGTGGCGGAAGAGCGCAATCGCGGAGCTTGTACAATCACTATTCGTAGAATGCCTTCCACCAATTTCGTCATTGAAACTTTGTTTGGTACCCTCTACAACCCAGACGATGATGAGGGAATTGTTGGACCTAGCTTTTC
Organism: Nitzschia sp. Nitz4; assembly: GCA_013372465.1. Lineage (NCBI taxonomy): Eukaryota > Bacillariophyta > Bacillariophyceae > Bacillariales > Bacillariaceae > Nitzschia > Nitzschia sp. Nitz4. Next base: position 38,581 of record WXVQ01000091.1, read on the forward strand.
TGTCCACCCTTCGGACGGGAAGATTCAAGTGGATATTACAAGTTTGGTTCTTCCAATCGACTACAGTGACGAAGATAATCTGGACTTGTTTTTGCTGCTTGAAAACGTTGGAGAAGAGCAAGTACGGGGAGCGGAAGGAGACAATTTTTATACCCGAGAGACAGAAGATCCACCTCAGCTTTTGATCACAGTATAGTTGAAACTAGATATTGTTGTCTGTTCTTCTGTGCGATCTTTCTTGGAATGTAGAATATGGAATCTGTTGTGGCTCAACCAATTCCCAGTCGGCTGACAGACTCCAATCATTTGCCAACACAGAACAACCTTCACAAAATGCGTATTCTTGTGCAACCTGAATCCTGACCCTAGTTTGCACAAAGAACGTAGTACTGCAACCATGACAGAAACACACGACGTAACCATTCTCGAAAGTGGCGTTTCTCAGTCCGAAAGAGCTCATGAAGATGTTCCAAGTTCCATGATTGTGAGCCATTCTAGTCACGTTTCTCATCCGCATCTCCCCGATGACTTGGCCGAGCTCCGACAACATTTTGTGGATGACATGGTTGGAAATGATGCAATCATCACATCTCCTTTGGAAATCAACCCAGGAGAGTACGCCAAGCTTCCCTTGGTCTACTGTGACTTTACTGCCAGTCATCGTCCTGTCAAGAGCATCGAAAACTACATTTCTGAGACGTGCCTTCCCCTCTATGGCAACACCCACACAAATACTTCCATTACTGGCAGCCAATCTACAGCATTTTGTGCCGAATCTCGGCAAGTGATTGGGGAAGCATGTGGAGCCAAAACCACAGGAAAAGCGAGCACGGATGTTGTTCTCTTTGCGTAAGTACAGAGAGGCACTCAGCCGGTCGTTGTTGTAGTTCGTTCATCGCTCATTTTCTTACAATTAATTTTGTTTCTGGCATTTGATAGTGGAAATGGTACTACTTGTGCTGTTCAGTTGCTGATTGATTGTTTGGGGCTCCGGCATGCACCTGTCGTTGATGTTAACAAGCCTGTCATTTTCGTCGGACCCTTCGAGCATCATTCCAATCTATTGCCTTGGAGAGAATTGGGAAATGTCATTGTGGAGATGATTTCGACGGGTGAAGATGGAAATGTTGACTTGCACAATTTGGAAGTAACCTTGCAAAAGTATCAGAAGCACTCCGTCAAGATTGGGAGCTTCAGTGCGACTTCCAACGTCTCTGGTATCGTTGCCGATCATTTGGCCATTACTGCCCTTTTGCACAAATATGGGGCTCTCAGTGTTTGGGATTTTGCCACTGCTGCATCGTACATGAATGTTGAAATGAACCCAATTCATCCCGATTACGAACCTGAAGCAATCGCCAAAGATGCTGTTGTTTGGAGTGGCCACAAGGTAGCTGGAGGTGTTGGTTCTCCGGGTGTACTCATCATTAAGAAACGTTTGGTTAGCCAGAAGAACCCACCTGAAAGATCTGGTGGTGGAACCGTCTTTTATGTCACTTCGGATCATCATCGTTTCCTTTCCAATCGCATTGAGCGATACGAAGGTGGAACCCCTAATGTTGTCGGTATTTGGCGTCTCGGGCTGGCGACGATCATGAAACAGCAATTTAAGCAACAGGCGAAAAAATACCTGCAAGCTGACCAAAACAGTCTGACAGATTATGACTTTCAACGTGCAAGAGATTTGGAAGCACGTATGATGAAGATTCCCAATTTGGTGCTTCTGGATGGAGACTACTCTGCGTCCCAGGCAGCGTCGCAACCCAAGAAGCTTCCAGTTTTTTCGTTCTTGATCAAATGTGGAACTAGATTTTTGCATTACAATTACGTCTGTGCACTCTTGAACGATCTATTTGGAATTCAAACTCGTGGGGGCTGTCAATGCGCTGGGCCATACGCCCAGCACTTGTTGGGGTTGGACAGTGCCACAAACGCGGCAGTCGAATTGTACCTTGTTGAGACAAAGCATGAAGTGTTGAGACCAGGATTTTCTCGATTGAGCTTGCCAACTATGGGGACGACTGCGGCAATGGAGGACTACGTGGTGGATGCGCTTGCTTGGGTTGCTCGCAATGGTTGGAAGATGATGCATGTATATAGGTGCAACTATCGCACTGGTGAGTGGCGACACAAATCGCGCCCCGGTGCACCACTAGGCAAAACACAGAGACTATGGCTGTCACATTATCGATCAGCAATGAAGAATCAACCGCATCCATCAGATTCCTCAGAACTCCCGACATTTGAACAAGCGATGGAAACCGCGAACAAACTTCTTGATCTTGCAATCAACGACCAGTCCAGTCTAACTCAAGCCGTGAAAACTACACAAGATGACCAAGACTCCTCGATATCATCTGCTCTGAGATGGTTTGCTATCTTTCGTGAGGTGGCACCATTCTGTCGTGATGGGCTGGATCAGGTACCCCAAAGTATGGACCGCGAGCTCGTTGAGGGGGCAGTACGACCAATTGCCTGGTTCCCAAAGCAATTCATTCATGATCCCAAGGAAACCACGGTCGATATCACAGAGATTGAAACAAAACCTGTCACCGCATCCCAATTGCATTTCCGAGAAGGTGATCACACTGGCATTGCACCGCTAAATGAAATTCAGTCTGGCTACGATGATGGCGAGTTGTCGGATGCCTGCTGCATTTTCATGCCGGAAGCAGATGAGTGGGAACCGATTGCAACAGCCTTGGAGAAACTTGCGTCCTCTGGAAATGTACCGGTGGTCAGCAGCTCGAATCCTGTCCACAAGGTCTCAAGTAGCCCCCCGCCTATTCAAGCCAGTTCCCAAGCTGAGACAAAAATTGATGACCCTGTGGTGGTACAAGAGGTGTCGAAATCACCAAGTACTGCTGTTGATACCTCTACAAAGAAGGACGAAAAGAAGCCTCAGCGCGACGCTTCAGCGTGGGGACAAGGGGCCATGGTTTCGATGGACCACATTTCTGCAGAACCCGCACCAGCCAAGAAGAGTCGACACAAACATATCAAACCCCCTGCCAAGATTATGAGATTGGTCACTCAAGCTATGATGCAATGGGATATGTTAGAGGAAGGAGATCGCCTTCTCCTAGGCTTGTCTGGAGGAAAGGACTCACTTTCACTTCTTCATATATTGCTGGAATTCCGAAAGAAGTTACCGATCAACTTTGAGATTGAGGTGTGCACTATTGATCCAATGACGCCATCGTTTGATCCATCGCCATTGATTGGGTATGTGGAATCACTTGGTCTCAAATATCACTATGTTAGGGATGCGATCGTGGACCGAGCCACTGGTGCCGGGAAGGATGGCGCCATCGTTTCGTCGCTCTGTGCCTACTGCGCCAGGATGAAGCGAGGAAACCTATATTCGTGTGCCCGGGAGAACAATTGCAACAAACTGGTCTTGGCCCAACATTTAGATGATTTGGCGGAATCATTTATGATGAGCGTGATGCACAATGGATTCCTCCGAACAATGAAAGGTACGTCGGTGTGCAGCACATTTTCTTTCATTCGAACCAAGTCTCTCACAATTTGTTTTTCAAAGCCAACTACAAAATCAATGCTGGAGACATATCTGTGATTAGGCCTCTTGCCTATTGTCGAGAAGCCTTGATGGCTGATTTTGCCAAGTCTGCCAAGCTTCCGATTATCAACGAAAACTGTCCAGCATGCTTCGAAGAGCCCAAAGAAAGAGCTCGGGTCAAAAAGCTGCTATCCCGTGAAGAAGCTTTGTATCCAAACTTTTATGACAATATCAAGCGAAGTATCATGCCTCTCATGCATGATGATTCCACTGCAATCCTACGTTCCTATACTGAGGAAGCTTTGGCAAAGAGTAGAAGGGACAAGGGAGGTAAGAAAGCTACTCCTTCATCTACATCAAAGAAAATCCAAGAAACAACAACAGAGGAGATTGGGAATGCAGCACTTTTGTCGTCTGCCAGCGAGGAGGAACTTGTTCGTGAACTTGCTCGTCGACGAGCAGACCGGTATCGATTAGCGGGATCAATGAAGCGAGTTGACGAAGACGACCCTACTGGGCAAGTATGTACTTTGAACGGTGGAAACGGTAGCATCCCATGCCGTGAGTTGATGGAATAGAGGGTTGCATTGATTCTATAAATAATGGTTGTAGATACTAGCTTCCACTACCCGTTGTTCACACTCCCTTTGTGATCACATCCCAATACTAGAAGTACGACGTCATGCAGTACTGACTTGGGGTATTCCTAAAAATCTGAAAATTTGCATCGAAACATCTCCGACCACTCACACCGTCAATCAGCTTCACGGCGCATAAAAACCTAAACCGTTGACCATGGAAACTAGCTTTGGTGAGTGGATAAACAGTCACTCTCAGCTTCCCCACTTGAGACAGTGGGCCGAAAGATTGGAGACTCTCGGCGCTTCTTGGGAAACTTTCAAAAGGGAAAACAATGAAATTGTTGACGACCTTGTCCAAGTGGGGGGTATCCCCATATTGGCGGCTCGAGACGTTGTGAAGTCAGCAAAAGAGTTCCTTGCACAGCAGGCATTGCCTACTGCCATATTTTGGGATCTCGAGAGCATGCCAATTCCATCCACTGTGAGTGGTACTGCGGTTGCAACCAATTTGAAACAAATTGTTTGCGGACTGGGACATGTATCTTTGTTCCATGCATACGGCCCGGAACTTTCTGAGCACCAGCTGGTCGAAGCGGAGACTGCTGGGTGCCAAATGATGGAAAAGGAAATCGCTACAAACAAGGTAGCTTTCGTTGTTGACTCGATGGAATTCGCACAGTCAAATCCAAATTCCCGTGTGTGTCTCGTTACAGGTAATCAGGATCACTTGTATCTTCTCAGCACAATCCAACGTCATTGCAAAGTCACCACTCTCGTTGGAACGTCGATGTTAAAGCCTGCTTTTGGACTGAGTGATAGCACGTGGATTAGCTGGGAAGATGACATTCTCCCAAAGGAAGGAACAAGGATTCCGCCAGGTATTATCATGTCGAGGGCCAACTATGAGACGAGTGATGACAATATTCGTAGCATTGAGCGCAAGCACCAAATCGTATGGAGTGAATTGGTTCAAAACAAGAGAAACTGTGCTGTCCTAAGGATGTCAGAAGCCAATATGCAGGAGCGAGAGGGTAACGGTATCACCCTTCCTACAGAGGAACTCAGATCCATCATCAAAGGCATTGGAAGGGGACCTGAGTATGTTGTCAACAGAGCAATTGCTGTTCAGGTAATCCGCGGCTTAAAACCAACCAACTTCCCTAGCGACGTCCAGTTGAACAGGTTTCTCGACAGTGCAATTTCTGACAGAATCTTGTTTGAGTCCGGAGACTCACTCGGGCTTTGTAAGCCTGAAACGATACCAACAGCTGCCTCAACAGATGCAACAGGCCAGAAGCTCTTGCTGACGAGCGAGGTTCCCGTCGCAGCGGCAAGAGAGGTACCCGATCGAGTGACTACAAAAAGCAAAATCCTCCCATTTGTTCTTTTCGTTCCGAGACAAAAGATCCCCGTTGGATTTCAAAACTTCAAAGGAGTTCTTGTGCAGTCAACACCGAATTTCCTTTTGCTGATGTTCCCAACAGTGGAAAAGGCACAACAGGTGGTGAATATGCAACTCCCGCAACTAAGCGACTGCAAGCTAGTAGACTGGAGAAACCATTCCAAAAAGCAAAAGGCAGCAACAACATCCAAGTCTTTGTGCACTAGGTGCCGAAGAACCATACCAGAAGAGGATGTGTTGTACGGCTGGGCGAGTGATGGTGCTACTCTGGAGGTCAACTGTAGCGACTGCTATCAGTGGAGCAAGGAAGAAAAGAGTCGGGCCGTGGCCCGAGTCGTTGTGTTTTTCAACTTCCTTGAGGAGTATGAAGACATGTTTCTACCCAAATCAATGGCTAGCAAGCAGATTTGGTTGCGATACTCTGACGAATGCTTGACTCGCAAACATGCCACTCTGTGGCTTGCGGAAGCCATTGATACCAATCAAGTACTTCAAGTCAAGCGCGGCAAAAACAAGGTTGTTTGCTTGCCGCGCAATGCGCAGTATTGCCTCGAACCAGCTCTCAGCTTGGACACAACCAATGAAGAGAACTTCATCGTAGATCTTCTGTGGAAGAAACAGGAGACGGCTTCCAAGAAGGAAGTCATTGAGAGGTTGAAGCTAGCATTTCCGCACTTGACCACCCCCCTTCATCGTGGTGAAGTCCTTCGTCGAGGACACGAGAGTGGGAAGTTCCATGTAGCCAGAGCTGCCTTTGATCAAGCGGTTGGTTTAACCGAAGAAGAAGCCCTGGCATACTTGGGACAAAAGGAAGAAAACCCATATCAACGTGTGTAGAGGGCACACGTGACACTCGGTCAACTCTCCAAGAGATATTCGTAGGCCATTGATGAACCGTATAATTGATTGGTTATCGTCTCGTAGATCCTGTGGCTAGATCTGCTTCGTCCATGGAGGAATCCTCGGAGCGTGCATTGGCAACCTCGTGTAGACGGGCCCTAACGAGTTGCACAGCACTTGTCCAACGCTGGCGCCCCCTTGTTCCCGCACCATCGCGTCCCACCACAGCTGGGCGGTTATTATTTCGTTGCTGTTGTTGAATTCGGTGTCGAATTTCGCGTAAAGTGACTTCTCTCGCTCTTGTGACTCGATTCCTCACAACTTCCATGGACCGTTCCAACCGTTCTATATTCTCTGGATTGTTCCGATAGTCTCGAATGGCTTCACGGGCACGCTGTACTCTTGGTCCCACTTGATTGCGTATTCTTCCAACTGTGTTCCCCAGTATGGTATCCCATGGGATGTCGGAGGATGAATCGTCCAAACTTCTCTCACCATAATAGCCAGCATCCATAAATAAATCCTCCTCCTCAGAACTGCTCGATTCCCAATGAATACCTTGTTCGTCGTCACTGCTGATGGCATCATTGGAAGCATCGGTAGATGGGCCTTGCGAAACACTAGATGGAGTCACATCCCGACGCCGTGGACGATCATGTCTAGAAACGGAGGGGCGTCTCTCCCCAGGAGTCGTTTCGGACGAGGAGGCCCTTGTAGTAGTTGTAGGTTGTGGAGCAACTCCCTCGCATTCTTCAGCATCCACAAATTCCAAATAATTCTGACGGCAACAAGGACATGCATCGTTTCCTCTCAGCCATTCCAAAATACAAATGCGGTGAAAGGCATGGGAACACATGGCATTGTGGGAAGTGACAAGTGTATCTCCCGGTTCATAATCCAAGAGACAAATAGCACAAACTTTGTCGGGCAAGTCTTGGAGACCAACAATATCTTCACATTGCAAGGAAGGATCGTCCGAAACAATCTACCAGTATCGGCAACAAGTACAATGTTAGATGAGAAACAAAGGATTGTGGCAGTGGACAAGAATCACGCACATCTTACCTGGGTTCGAAGCACATTGGAAAGGAATTCTTCTCTTCGGATTTGGTGCCAATCTACTTGCTGTTCCCCCATGTAACTATCATTGTCGCTGTCATTGATACTTTCGTCATCTTCGTTTCTACAGCAACACCAGAATTGGCAAATACTCATGTTGGGTCGATCAAAAATGCTATGGTCTTCCCATCACAAAAGACGAGTACTCGTAGGCTTCTACACTATTGTTTTGAACTTGTTCATGTCTGGCGTTGCACGTCTCCACGATCCCACTGTGACGTCAAGGATAGTGATTCGCCCCAGCGAGAACTCGTGAACAATGCTTCGGGGATGTGCCGTTGAGACGATGGCTGGCGTCCCCACTATGGCGAAATCGCGGCAAATTTGGGCGCTCCCGCACGATGGCCGGACTGGCACCATGGCGCCACTCGGACAGGCACATGGTTCCTGTCCTTCGTTAATCCAGATGTATCATATATAGAAAGCCGATCTGTGTCCACCTCTCAACGCCTGCGCGAACGTTGAGTCATCCGTTCGAACGAGGTCACATCTTTTGTGAAAGTCGTCCCCTCGCCAAGCTGTAAAGCTCTCCTCATTTCGGCAAAAGGGTCCACAAGACGCTGCGCTGCCGTTGGGAAATAAGGATCGGGACAATAGTCAAAGACAACACGTTGGAAACGATCAATTTAATAGGGTTGACTAGTAGAGGTGCAGAACAGGTTTTTGCAACAACTACGGATTTTGGTTCTTGAAGAAGTTTTGTGAGGGGATCGGACAGAAAAAATGGTACAGGCGGTGACTGGATCGAGATGGCAGGGAGAGGCAAGATATGCTGCTGGAAATGGCCAACCTAGAAACTATGTAGACTTTGGAGATCAGGCAGAATCAGAAGCTGCTGTGGGACGTTGGTTGTCTCCACCTGTTTCTCCCACTGAGGAAAGTTGGAAGGGCGCCAGACACAGTGATCCTGGCGCGCCTAATTTGCAGGAATGCACATTGCTTGGGGTTGCCCGAGCGCGGTCTTCGGCAGGTGACCCTCTCACTGCCAGAGGAAAGCATCTATTCAAAGAGCGAATTCGACTCAAGCCCCAGTACAAGCATCAAGAATCTTGGCAAAGTGCTCCTCCTGTCGAGTCCTCCAAGTTGGACCCCATCAAGACGAACTTGTCCAAACCCGTTCGGTCGCAAAGTCAAGGAAATATCACCCCATCAACAGCTGCTTCTACTCGTTCTCAGCTATCGTCTCAGCCTTCGCATTGGACTGAATCCGAGTCTCAACTATCTCCGTCGACTACGCGATCCAGTCCATCCCACCAAAGCAGAGGTTCGCTCCAAAATCAGGGTGCCTTGTCCCCTCGCACCACTTCTACTACCAGTGCAAGTCAGGAAGCGTCCGAGTTGATAGCCGCTATGCGATCGGCTACTCTCTCGCCAACGTCTGCCAAGAGCAGCAGCCCAAGGAGAACAACTCGACGAGCTAGATCATCCGTAGGTACATCCAACTCCAAGGTATCGGCCCTGTCAGCAATGCGGCAACCCACAGAACGATATGCTCCCTTGGAAAAAGATGAGGAAAGAGAGAGGGTGGAACCATCCGAACATTGTAAGTCTTCCTCGGTTGACAAGCGACAGGCTCTCTCCAGTCCCGTCATCAAGGCCAATCGGATACGTCTCCATGTGTATGACTTGATTGCCAATGAGACCATCATGCAAATCTGGGGATGTCACTTTCCTATTGGTCAGTGCTTCAACGCTGTCAACTCGGGTCTTCATACCTTGGGAACGGGAGCATACCATGTGGGAATTGAGGTACGTTCATCGAAACGGCATATTATTGGGGCAATGTCAATCCTTCCTTTTTCTCACTTTCATTGTTTGTACAGGTGAATGGAGTGGAATATGCCTTCGGTGCCAACAGTCAACGGGGAATGACAGGAGTATTTTCCTGCATGCCCAAGTGTTCACCAGGTTACCAATACAGAACGACCATTGACCTTGGAGAGCACGTTCTCATGCGGCCTATCATGAGGTCCAGACGTCGTGACCAGACAGGACTTCCTCAAGGTGGAACACGGAGTGTGGATGGCCGTGAGGTCTTGCGGGAAATGGCTACCGAGTATATGGGGACAGATTATGACTTGTTACGTAAAAACTGTGTCACCTTTTCGCATGATGCATGTCTGCGATTGGGTGTTAGAGAGTCGGAGATTCCAGATTGGTTCCGCAATTTGTGTGTCGCGGGAGCAGCTGCGCAAGACGCCGCAAACTCAACGATAGAACCTCTATCCAAGGTATTTTCCTCTTGTGATATGGAAGTGTTCTCGGAGATGGTTGAGGGAGGATTTGAAGTCGTTTCGGATAGCCAAGGAGGGGACGACGAAGTTGTCCCTTCCGTCCGTTCTCCACGATCGTCACGCACCTCGACTAGCATGCGGATGGCTGCATAACTTGTATTTCATAACTAGCGAATGCGCTGTACTATTTTAGATCCATTTCTGACTGACTGTGCTATAAACAGTTTGTGTTGGTTTTCTATCCTGCAATCATCGAAATGAAGAGGATTACGAGCACTAAAGAAGACAAGCAGATCGTAGCAGCGATGGCCTTTTCTGAGGATGTTCTGTGATGCATGTGAGTCATCCATTGAGCAACAAGGTATTGCCGGATTTGAACATAGACGGCGTACTGCTGCAAATGCTGGTCAGTCTTGCGCAAAGACCTTTGGGTCAATCGAGAGAGTTTCGTAGAGAGTTGTACAACCCTTTCTTTTGTGGTCTTGGGTTGGTAATGTTCACATGCCATGCCAGACTCCAAGTCCACGTCATCCATGTTGTCATGCTTGACTTCACAGAAAATGGTAGAAATGTCATCGTCCCGATTTGATGTTGCTATTTCAGAAGGAATCGCTCCTTTGCGATGGTTGAAGCCAGCTGTGGCCTCTTCACTTGACTCAGCGTGAATGCCATCTTCAATGACACTTGAAGTCTCTTCTAGATCAGTTACCTTCTTTTCCAACTTCTTCCAAGAACTTCCATGCTCAAGCTTCACTCGGGTGGAGCGCTTCTTCGAAGAAGGGAGGTCTTCCTGGACAACATCCTGGACTACTTCCTTGGATTCCTTCTTTTCCTGTTCCTTGCTCTTGTGTCGGAATTCATCTGACAGGATTTCCATTGTGGATGTGACTTGCATACTTCTGATTTTTTCCTTCAACTCACGAATTCTACGATCGGTTGAAGACTCGTCGTCTTCGGTTGAACGTACCGGCTTCTTTTGTGGAGGAAGTGACACCTTGTTTTCATCGACGGATTGGACAACCTTTTCGATCGAGGTTGATGTACTATACTCTGGTGCCTTTGGGGTGCTTGTTGGTGAAGAAGTCGGACTGTCCATGTCACGAACAGCCTCGTCACTGTTGACGTGTGTGATCATACCATGGTCTTTGGTAGTCTGCACATGTGACGTGGAACTCATCGCAGAGAAACCACTTGAAAAGGATGCAGGGACTTCAAACACCAAGTTGACGGGGGAGATGGTTGTCTCCCCCTTTGACTTTCTGAGTTGAACGTTGTGAATTCCTTCCAACTGGACGTTTGGAGACATGCCACGCTTTGTGAAAGCTGCCCCAATGGACAGCCGACTGATAGATGGAGTGAAGGAGCCATCGACTGACGACGATGCCGATGAGACCAAATCAAGATCATGGGCATGCGAAATGGGTACCTCCATGGGGATTGTGCGCACCAAGAAGACCTCTCGAGTATCATCTTTTGAGATGAAACCAATTTCAGAAACATCATCACTGTGGCTAGCAACATCAACATCGCTGTAGTAGTCGACGTTTTGCAGGACCGGCTTCTTCTTGCGTGGGGTCAGCTCCTTCTTTGTCAATGGTTCTGGGAACCGGACACGGTTGGGCGATCGAGCCTGTGTTTTGCGCTTGGCATGAGTTCCTGTAGGAACTGGAATATCTTCTTCATTCAAATCAATGTTCACGAAACTGTTGGTAGGAGGTGTGACTTGATTTACTCTCTTTGGAGAAACTGGCGGTTTCCCTGTCGAAGGTGGCGGCACACTTTTGGGTGCAACACTCTTTTTCATAGCTTCAGGAGGAACTGAGCGACGAGACTTTTGTTGCTGCTGGTACTCTTCATCGGATACATAAGTGGATCCGTCCGAATCACTATAGGAGACTTCCCCATTTCCCTCTGAATTGCTCAATGAGATATCGAGACTGTCGGAATCGTTGCTGATTCCATGTGAATCAGAGTGGCTTGTGTCTAGAGCACTTGGCATACTTTGCTTCGGAGAAAGCTCATTGCTGGGGAGGCCATGGTGACTTTTCTTCTCCAAAGATGGATGATCATCCTCCGGAGGGTAGCTGCTGGCATGACTGGTGTAATCTTCATCATCCATATCATACGTGGGCTCACTTCCGGTGTGAGCCTTTGGATTAGAAAGGCGAGGATGACGCCGAGTAGAAACGTTCATGTTGGGCATGGTGAGAGTAGATGCAACAAAAAGGATATTCTCGACAGATGTGGTTATGTCAGAGCAATGCAAAAGAATCCTTGAATCGCAAAATGTGAGGGCAGTCCCCTGATGTGACTGGAAAATGGAATCGGACCGGCAGTTGAGTCGCAGCAAGTGACTCGTGGCCAAGCGGACACCAAAAACGGCGAAAAAAGGCATAGTACTTACCCCGACCAAATCGACTCTAAGCAAGCTGGCACCCACAACTACCAACCGTGACGAAAGACGAAACTACTACCGTAAATCTACGCTTAAATCAGTAGAGAACTAGGGATTCATGTACGTTGGTAGAATGATCAGCAGCTTGCAGGAATGAAGCGGAAGAATAACCCCCTTACCTAGTACTATACGTTCAACTACTGTTGGGAAGGCCACCACCGACCTGCAGTTTCAACAAGGCACTGCTCCACATATCCCCTCTACATGCCATGATGTTGGTAGTACTGCTGCACTACTGATTAAAAAGAGAGTGGAAACCCATGTAATCTTTGGTGCTTCTTCGTCACCTAGGTTGTAGCATCCCGAGCAACTCCTTTAGATTCCACTACTCCACTGTTAAACCGTCTGCTGTTATTCGTAGCAGCACTGTATCAGTGGAGATCCTAGGGTAGAGTAGTAGAGCTAAAAAACTACTTGTAGTTTAGTTCACTGTGGTTACAATCATCATCGCGGGAGTGTCCAACCAAAAGATGATGGTGTCGCGCATCCAGCAGGAGAGGCTATAGCAATTTATACAAGAATAGAGCAACACCGCCTCGTCGTTATTGACGACTGCCAGTGCTTTCGACCAACTTTCTCTTGACCGGTGGGGGCGGACCTAAATTGTCATCCGGTACTAGAAACGTCTCTCGTTTTCTGGAGGAAGACTGATTGGATCGAGGCGGCGTGGATTGTCTACTGTCATCCTTTTGATTCTCTGCTTCGGACTCCTTTTCATTGACAATGACTTGCTCATTCATTCGCTTGATCATATTGATGAAGAGACGCTCGTCATCACCGAGGGCACTCTTTCCCTGATCTACTAGAATGGCAGACAGTTCCTCGTACACTCGTTCACATCGACGAATCATCTCCATGAGTTTGGGATAATGCGTAAAGTTTGCTTTGTTGACCACCTTTTCCATAAATGCGGCACAGGTGCGATAGCCCGTCACTTTGTCGTGTTTCTTGAGAATCTTGGAGAAACCGACATAGGTCATAATGGCAAAGGTTTCCAAGAGCAGCAAATCCTTGTAGAATTCATAGGAAGCTTTGGATATAACTTGCCACTTGTCTTGTGCCATACAAACATCTTGTTCCTTGAAAATGGCCAAACCTCGGACGACTCGTTCCTCTCGAATCTGAAACTCCAGGGTAGTTTGTGTCATGAAATTCTCGGCCTTTTTGAATTCGGAATGTAGCATTTTGAAGAAAGCAACTTCACCGGGTCGTTTACTAATACTAGGAGGAGGAATAATTCGTGCACCCCAACTAGTACTGCTGCTCAGTGCGGCATGTTGCGAAGACGTCGCACTGCCACTGCTGCTGCTATGGTTGACCCCAGGAGTGGTGGTTTCCCCTGTATTGTCTCCTCGCTGTTGGACCTGCACATCATGCTCTTCAGCAGAGCCTTCCAATTCAGGTGTAATGTCCTTGAGTAGTTTCTAAAAAGGAAGAATAAAGCAAATGATCATTGAGATGAGCTTTGTATTCTCCATCCAATGTGGAAACATCACATCAATCAATCAACGATCGAGGCAAGCAAAACATCACATACTCGTACCTTGAGTCCTTTGTAATTCAGCCAGTATGGAGCCCATGCTGGGTCTGAAAGGTCAATGACCTGCTGTAAGTTTTTGCAAAACTTCATTGCTCCTTGTTGTTCCCTAGCTAGCTTTGGTTGTTTTTTGTTGTGGAAGAACACGAACACCTCGTACCACAAAAAGTCAGCGAGTTTTTGTGCTGTTGCGAGATACGTGAAGATTCTTGGGGGCGTCCAAACCACGCAAAGGCGATTCGAAAGGCGAATGTGTATGCACAACGGGGAATCTTTTCGAATCAACGACAAAACATGGGAACCAATCATTTTGTCGAAAGAGGTCGACAAGCCCTTGGGACAAATCTGCATAAGTGCAGTGAGTCATCATTTGGTCGTATCTGTACTGCCGGCAGTTATTTTCGGATAACACGATGATAAGATTCATTTTCCGTGGGAAGCATCCAATGGAGATTCATCCGCAGAATGTTGTCATTCATCCCAAACGACGACGGACAACAACGACCTTCCAATCTTGTCAATGAGTCGTCAATTGTCGTCGTGGGAAACTTCTTCCTGGGTCGATTGCGATTGTAGACAACAACATGATTCCCACCACTTTTAGTGGTATGGATCGTTGATGATCATCCACCAAAAACAACAACAACATCATGTTGGTCGTTTAGTTGGTCGATTGCCTTCACAATTTCCAGCAACAACATTTCAACACATACTAGTATCATAAACACCACGCCACACTACTAGCAACAGATTCCATCATGCCACATATTCGCTGTACGAACCGTCGGATGACATTGTTGACCAAGCTGGCAAAGATCCAGGACGCCTTGGATCCTTCTATTGCCGAATCGGCCATGTCTGACTTTGCCATGGACTTGTTGCAGTTGTCCTCCACTACGAGTACGGATCCCTCTACTATTACTGCATCATCGACAACATCGACGACATCCTGCAACTCCTATGTATTTTCTACAGGCGACGAAACCTTGCTGCAAGATTTACATTCCAACGGTGCCTTGGCCATTCTACTCCATGTCATGCAACGATTTCAGGAGCAGCAGAAACATCATGAAAGAGGAGGAGCATCGGCAGAATTCTTCAACAGTGCCACAATTGCCTTGGTTCATTTGTCGTTTGGTAGCAAGAGTAGAACCAAACATCTGTATGATTTGGGAGCTCTCGAGGTTATTCATCGAATGATGCAGGAGTTTCGTACCACAGATTATGTTCAAATCATTGGGATTGCTCTCTTGACTGTCTTGGGAAGGAATACGACCATTCGAAAAGAGGAAATGGAACGATTGGTTTGGATGCAGGTAGTTCAAGCTATGGAATACAACCCTACCTGCTCCAGTCTCTATGTGGTTGCTTGTACGGCCTTGGGAGTATTCATGGACCCATCCTCTACTTTTCGTTGTGATTGTGCACTGGTGTGCCAAATCTTGAAGGCGGTTGCCTCGGGACTGGTGCATTGCATGGCTGATCCAATGGCCTATGGAGTGGGATTTTCGTTTTTGTCAACCATGCTTGGGCAAGAGGCAGCCTACGCCATGCTAGCCGATGTCGAAGGTCGACAGGGTACATTTCTTTGTGCCGCAGCAGCCTAATTTTGAAGCATCAGTGTGAACTAATAGTATTGTAGTAGTCGATGAAAAGTGATGTCTCAACAGCGTATCTAGTAGTTTACAATCCCAGCACGTATTGGGCATCCGCTAGCATTTCCTCTACATCATTCGACAAGCTTGCAATCTGCCCATCCGGACGGACAAGGGCCAATTGGCAATTGGTGTCGTCTTCTTTTTGCAGTTTCCCCTCGACCAAGTTGGTAGCGGCGTGGACTTGAATGACTGAGGAGTCTTCCTTGTGAGAGGATCCCACACACAATCGAACAGGAATGACTGATAGCTTCAACGCCTCCGTCAACTTGTCAGCCTTCGACACCACCGAACTCTTGCTCGATGTATCATCTTGTCTGACAATTTCGATCAATACCATGGGACAAGGAGCATCCTTGGTTCCAAGGTGCATGGGAAGATCTCGGGTTGTGATTCGTTGACCGTCCATGGTAGCTGGAATATGTGGGAACAACAATCCTTCCTTGATGGGCTGCATTCCATTGGCCATGGTATCACTCTCATCTGGGACAACCTGTTTCTTGTCGACTGTATCTGGATTGTCGCGACTGGGGTATCGAAAGAGCAGTTCATGACGAGGAAATAGCAAGGGAAGACCTTGACCGGAACCTAGCAAACGACGAAGGTTGTTGGACACATGACGGGTGTAGGGACTGTTGGGAGCATCGCGCAACATACGGAGTGGAAGCAACGCCGTTTTGTAAAGACTTTGGAACAACGTTCGTTGCCAAGAAAGAGGCATTCCAACCATGGATGAGGATTCCAGTCCTCCCAAGACAACAGGAAGGTTTCGTTCATCCAAGTAGATGGATCTCATGACTCCCAGTACACGTTGATAGTTTCGCACCGACAAGGCCGCATTGTTGCGAGCCGCCGATTGACGCTCTCTGCTAAAACACTCTTCTCGACCCTTGTGCGGCTCGACTCCCATGGCCTGGATTCTCCACGCTAGTCCTGCGGCATCTTGAATTCCCGTATTCATACCAAATCCACCAGCCGGAGGGAACACATGCGCAGCATCACCAATGAGATATACATTGTCCTTGGCATAGGAGTTGGCCACGAGACTTCCCATGGTCCAAGGCCGAATCGAATTGATTCGGAAAGGTATTCGACCGCTGGAAATGGTGCTTCCTTCCAAGGCCGATTGGACCATCCTTTGCACTTGTGTATGCGAAAAATCATCTGGAAGGGTTTGATATGGTGGGAAATAAGGAATTTGCATCACATATTCGGTGGGACTGTGACGAACGACCATGGACAAGACTTCAGGCGAAAAGACAGTGTACAACATGGCCGGTGGAAGGAGTTCTTTGGAGGGTTCGTTCAACAAGGAAAAGTGGACATTGATCAAATGTTGTATGGTGGTTTGACCACTCATACCAATCTTCACATAATCCTGCCGCCAGGCCGACCGGACTCCATCGGCAGCCACTACCAATGGAGCTGCATAATTCTTTCCTTGACTGGTAGTTACATGCCACATGCCATCACTGACGGATCGTTCCGCACCCACCACCCGAGAACCAAACTCCACAGTCGACTTGGAACCTGCCAAATTTTCTGTCACCTCATCAAATAAAATGCGATGAAAGGTATGTTGCGCCAAATGACCTACCGTACAGTCAGAAAGAAGATCCGACTCGTTAGGTTCGGGGAACGAAGCAGGGCTTTTCCCTTGAAGCAAAGTTCCATTGGCATCTCGATTCGCCACCAAGGGAGCATCGACAGGATGTTGCACTCGAGCCATGGGTGTTGGCGAGGTCATGTAGGGCCCAAACAGAAAATGATTCCATTCTTGCACTGGAGGCATGGCCTCCAGTACACGTTCATAAATGCGTGGCGTAAAGTGCTTGAGAACTTCCATGGTTCGAGTATTCAAAAAGTGTGCTTGGGGATGTTGAAAATGATCTTGTTCTGTTTGCGCCTCCAAGAGGCAAAAGTCGACACCGTATCGCTGCAGAAGACTTGCCAAATAAAGACCATTGGGGCCACCCCCAACAATCAAAACAGGAGCCAAAGTGGTGTCGCTGTTGGGGGTATTGGTCGACAAGAATCTACTGGCAGTTCTCACTGGCCTCCTCCTCCATGATTGGATGCCAAAGTATCGAGAGAGGGACTCATTGCAACAACTGTTGGCAGTAGTTGTTCTTAATAAACTCCTATACATGGTCGTCTTTTTAAAATGGTCCCAATTGGTACTGTACTGGTAGACGCACGACCCTGAAAGTGTTGGCAACAACAAGTAGACTCGGATCTTTGGTGTGTCATCGTTGGTTCGGTTTTGGGTTTTGGGATGGCCGATCCTCCACTCATCCGTCACCACGTCACTAAACGTCAAACGGGTTTGGTTCATTCACGGTGCCATGCCTGGTTGTGCATCTCGTGTCCTCCACCCGTCTGAACGTGCGCATGTATATGCCTCAAGCCGTGCTTGAAGTCGTTGCGCGTGCGGCGAGCACGAGAGACACTGGCTCCTTCGACACGAACTCCAACCACGACGAGGACTTGCCTTGATTGGGTCCTGCCCCTGTCACGTGACTTCGGGATGCAAGAATCGAGAAGTCGGAGACAACAACAAAGGACTTTCTCCTCGTCATAAAATCACAATAGAAGAGTCATCGAAACTCCAAAACTATCCAACAATCCAAAGGGACATTTCTAACATCACCAATTTCAACAACAAACACATACACACAACATGCTGAACAAGAGACTATTCACCAAAACCGTCAAGGGATGTTACGCCATGGCAACCGAAACTCAACCAAATACTCCCAGATTACAAACGAACATGACACCCGACAAGGAAAAGAGTTCGGTTCACTTCTCCCTTAGTATGATCTTTGATTATGTCCATCATCATGCATAAACAGAGCTACTTTATGCACAATTTTGTTACCTGTCGAGTCCGTGGATGGGTGGGTGGGTGGGTTGTTGTTGGAACGATTCTTAGAGTGTCGTTGCCCCTCACCACCAGGGTTCACGTTGTGGTCAACCTTGTTTCCAGGGTTCTGAAACTACATGTCACTAGATGCCGCTCCAATGCAGTGGGTTCGGCCAACTTCCTACAATAACACTATTATTAGGTCATAGAGAGATATTCGTTACAACCAATGATGTGTGATCTAGAACGGGCATGGTCTAGCTATCTACATAGGAAGATGAACTGCCGATGTTTTGGAGGAAAGAAAATCTCTTAGTTATCCGCGCTTTCGCGTTCAAACGATTGACCCTTGGCTTGTTCCCAAGACTCGATAGCATCGTTGCATCGTTGGCAGGCATCCGCATGAGCAAGATCTTGTTTGCCTAGCTGCGTATCATGGAACCAACAACGTCCACATTTCTCTCCAGCAGCCTTGGAGACTCCCACAATGCAGCCACTGCTTGTTTCGGCATCCGAAATGTATTGCTTTTCGCAAGCCTTTTCCATGTCCTCTACACTGTCCACAATGTGTACTTGGGACAGCATCAAGACCGTTCGCAACTCATCGACACCGTTGGTTCGAACAGGTGGAACAATCAAGCTCTCATCTCCCACCAACGACTCCAACATGGCTTTCATCTCTGGGTTAGGGGCGTAGATGTATGCAGCAGCTTCCAGTGAAGCACCCACAAGTTTGTCTCGTCGTGCCACCTCCAAGAGTTTGTTGATATCATCACGAACTTGTCGAATGGCACCCCATATGTCCTCATCGAATTCAGGGAAAGCCAAAAGTTCCTTGGGCCATCCGCCCTCAAACACACTTTTTGTAGGTTTATCATATGGTAGCTTCTGCCAGATATCTTCGGCCATGTGTGGCAAGATGGGTGCTATCGACTTGGTAAAACCCTCCAACAAAGCATGGATCACTGTCTGGCAACTTCGTCGTCGGTAGTCATCGACTGCAGCAACATATAAACGATCCTTGGCCACATCCAAATAAAAGTTTGACAGATCGGCCGAGACGAACTTGGAAAGTTCCTGACTGGCCTTTTGGAATTGAAAGTTCTCCATCGAATCGTCGACTTCCTTAAGCACCGTACTCAGACGACCCAACATCCATTTATCCAAGGAAGGAAGTTCGTCGTAGGCAATGACCGTGCTACCCTCGCCCTCAGGTACATAATCATGCAAGTTTCCAATGAGATATCTGGCTGTGTTTCTCAACTTCCGGTAGTTTTCGAAGGTTTGTTGAATGATATTGGGACCAATGGACACATCTCCCGAATAGTCCACAGAGGCAGCCCACAATCGAAGCACATCGGCACCATAGGCAGGATCCTTCTTCTTGTTCTTGCCTCCTTCAATCACATGCCGAAGTCCCACGATATTTCCCAAAGACTTGGACATTTTGAAACCTTTCTCATCCAAGACAAAACCATGTGTCAATACAGTCTTGTAGGGTGACGTTTGATTGACGGCAACACTAGTCAATAGTGAACTTTGGAACCAGCCACGATGTTGATCGCTTCCTTCCAGATAGATGTCAGCAGGGAATTGAAGTTCCTCACGACCCTTGCATACACCAGCCCAACTCGATCCAGAATCAAACCAAACATCCATGGTATCCATTCCCTTCTTCCATTTCGAGGCCTCCGCTTTGTAGCATTCAGGGAGCAAATCCACTTCGTCCAACTTGAACCATGCATCACTCCCTTGCTCTGCGAATAATGTTTCAATGTGGTCCAACGTGTGGCTATCCAACAACACTTCCTTTCCTGTCTCTCGATCATAAAACACAGGGATAGGCACTCCCCATGATCGCTGTCGTGAAATGCACCAATCATTTCGACCAGAAACAAACGAACTGATTCTTGTTTTTCCAGCATCAGGAATCCACCGCACCTGCAAACAGAGTGGAATGCCATGAGAAAACCTGGTACTTTCAATCAATACCCCCAAATCTGACCAATGTTTATGAAAGAACCTACCGTCTCAATAGCTTCCATGGCATTGTCTCGGAACCCCTCCAAACTGGCAAACCATTGATCCGTAGCTCGGAAGATGGTGGGCTTTTTGGTTCTCCAGTCATAAGGATACTTGTGTTCATAGTCTTCTGCTAGCAGCAAAGCACCATTGGCACTCAACTTGTCAATGACTGCCTGGTTTCCTTCGCCCAACACATTCATACCAACTAGGTCTTCCCCAGCCTCAACAGTGAACTTTCCAGCATCATCGACAGGACTCAAAATTTCTAACCCATTCTTCAACCCTGTTTGGTAATCCTCTTGACCGTGACCTGGAGCTGTATGGACCAATCCGGTACCTGATTCCGTTGTGATGTAATCTCCACCCTCGACCACAGGAGATACTCTTCCATAGAGTGAGTGGGTATAAGTGGTCCCAACAATGTCTGCTCCGGTAAGAGTAGCCAACACCGCAAAGGATTCATTTTCAGGAAGCTTTAACTTTTTCTGCAACGGTCCAATGTGAGAGATTATTGCTTGTACATGGACACTACAGCAGTGCACAACAATCAAAAATCAATTTCTGTGGATACGTACCGTCAAGGTCTCAATGAGATCCGTGGCAACAATCATGCGTCCTGTCGACGGATGTTCGACAATGGAGTATTCCAAATTCTTGTTGACCGCGATGGCCATGTTGGCAGGCATGGTCCAAGGCGTGGTCGTCCAAATGGCAACCTTGAGAGGATTTGCGGGATCATTGGCATATTGTTGGATGGCAGCAGTTGGTTCGTGCACTGGGAAAGCAACATAAATACTCTTGGAGACATGTCCTTCGGGGTACTCCAATTCAGCTTCGGCCAAGGCGGTACGAGACGATGGCGACCAATGGATAGGTTTTCGACCACGGAAGATGTACCCCTTTTGGAACATTTCTCCAAAAACGCGAATTTGAGCTGCCTCAAACTCGGGCTGAAGAGTCAAATAGGGATGGTCAAAATCACCATAAAGTCCACAACGTTGATAATCGGACGATTGCTTCTCGACGGTTTCCTTGGCAAATTGGGTAGCCACCTGACGCAACGTGACAGGAGTTAGCTTTTTTCGCTCCTTGCTGGAGAGAGTCTGCAGAACTTTCAACTCGATAGGAAGACCATGACAATCCCAACCTGGAACATAATGTACTTGTTTTCCATTCAACACTTGCTTGCGATTGATGAAATCTTTCAATATTTTGTTGAGGGCATGACCCGAATGCAAATCTCCATTGGCATATGGCGGGCCATCGTGCAACACATATCGTGGACCTGGAGCATTTTCCGAGAGTTTATTGTAAAGATCATAATCCTTCCAAAATTGCTGAATTTCTGGTTCTCGTTTCAGGGAATTGGCACGCTGGGAAAACTCTGTTTGGGGAAGAAGAATGGTTGGAGCGAACGGATTGACCGGTTTCTTTTGACGAGGAGCTGCAAGACAATGCGAAGGTGAGATTAGTCAGTGATATACAACAGCGAGAATGCCAATACCCATTCCACACAAAAGAACTCACCCTTGGCAGCTCGCAAGGAAGTGGAAGAATAATGTGATTTGGAGATTCCAACTCTTGTCAGAGGATTCACATAAAAGGAATGCACCAACGTCAAAGGTGTCTTGGAATGAAGTCTAGGAAGAAACATGATCAGTGCCTGTAAGACTCTGCGCATACTCTTCTGGCAAACCACCAGAAAGACTTTTTGCAATGAATGCTACGAGTACGAGTACTGCACTAGGGCACCGGTACCTCTCTCCCAGGAGTTTTGGGTGATGGATGAATGGATCTTCTGTCATTCGTCGGCGTCTCTGGATCCAGTTCGCCTCTCAGATCTAGCGGCTTTGCAGCCCTTCTTCTGTAGTCGCGTGGGTCGAATGGCCCATCCAGAACATCATCATCACACTGGCACACCACCACCACCGACATCTTCGTCACATCCAAAATAATAGTGTCAACGTCGTTTTCTTTCTCATTTTCTCTTTGATATCATCGAGCTGGAGAATGCAGTTGATTGTCAACACTTTCTAAACACAGTCACACAAACCAAACCATTTTGGAAGACCAACCAAGTCGTTCCACATTACAACGGAACATCACACACATACCCACAACACATTGCCAACCGACAACATGACTTTCCAACAAGATTCCTCCGTCCGAACCGTCATGTGGAATTCAGTTATGGCTGGTACAACTGCCGGTGTGGTATCTACTCTGGTCTGTCATCCCTTTGACGTGCTACGAGTCAAAATGCAGAACTGTCATCTTCAAAAGGGAATATATATCACTTTTCGAGAAACGCTTCACGAAGGAGGTATCCGAGCCTTGTGGACAGGACTCACTCTTCCACTTGCCGCTCAAGCGGTGTACAAGTCCACTGTCTTCTCCATCAACAATGTTTCTCTTCAAGCGATTGTTCATTGGAAATCGCAAGGATCCCAAGTACCCGCCACGTCCACCGAACTAGAACAATTTATGAGTGGTGCCTTGGCAGGAGGAGTCAATGCCTTGTTATTCGTCACGCCGGTAGAATTCGTCCGTAACAATCAAATTACACCCGCTGCTTCAACTGCAACATCGGTGGGTGGCAAGCTCCCAACCACTTCCCTTGGACCCATCACTTTGATCAAAGCAACCATCGAAACCCATGGAATCAGGGGCCTTTGGCGTGGATCTGTATCTACCATTCTGAGAGATTCCGTCGGCTGCGGGAGTTACTTTCTGGCCATGGCCTATACACAAAAGTGCCTGACACCCGAAGGAGAGACTCCTCACTACTATGTTCGACTCGCGTCGGGGGCCATGGCGGGAATTGCCTATTGGCTAGTAGCCTTGCCCTTGGATACCATGAAAACATGGATTCAGAGTGGAAAGGCTCAAAATCTGCGACATGCCTTCCAATTGGCCAGTCAGAACGGCTGGTATCCGGCGTTTGTGGCACTCACACGGGGTTGGGAGGCGGCCTATGCTCGAGGGGCGCCCTCGGCTGCCATTACTATTTCTACCTATGGTATCGTGTACGATTATCTAACTCATATGGTGAAACGGTAGCCCAAGATCAGCAGTAGGCAAGTTTTGCCTCAACATTGGCTACTGGAGCGGGTTCCTTCACGTTTGTTTGTCCTAACTTACTAAGTTTCGAGACGTTTTTATCTACTACATCACATCTGCATCTCATACTAGCTTCGACCATCATAGTGCCAAGAAATGTTCCTACTTTTCTCCCTCGAGAGTAGTAGTTTTATCATCTGTCCAGAGGAACCAAGACCTTGGTGAATGTTCCTTGCGCTCTACCGGTAGGTTCCACTAATGATGACGACCGACGAATGCCAAACGAAAGCCGGTACGACAACAGAATGACAGATGACTCGACCACTTTTTCTACCACAATGGAGGAGTATCTTTCGTGTTCGTCCCTATAGCAGCAGCAGCCCTTTGCTTGAAATCCTGTTATTGTACTGTAGTGCGGTAGCTATACCACCATGATGGAACAAGCTCCGTCCACTTTTTCTGCTCTGATTGCCGGGACTGTTGGTGCTCTAGCCGTCGCCCTTACTGTACGAGCCATGAAACGCAAGTCGTCTCCCAAGATTCACTGCAATCTCAAGTGCAACTGTGGAAAAGTCAAAGGATATATTGAAGCTAAGCGTGAGGATTCCATGAGACTCTTTTGTTACTGTGAAGATTGTAGAAACTTTGCAAAATTCGTTGCTAAAGAAGGGAACAAGCCTGACAAATACAGTGGAGAAAATGGGGAAACTGCTCTGGTGCAAGTGTGCAAGTCGGATATTGAGATCACAGAAGGAATCGAGCAGCTGCAACTCTCACGAAAGGGTCCAAACGAAACAGCCAGCATGCATCGGTACTATGCAAAGTGCTGCTTTACACCCATTATGAATACTGTGGATTTCCTTGGTTTTACAGGTGTCTTTGCGGACAATCTAGATGAAGACCAAAAGAAGTTTCAGGGCCCCGTGAGTTTATTCCCCCAGAAAGCACTTCACGAGAAACCCAAAGATCCGGAAATGTTCATGCCAGGTTTACTTTGGAATCTCGTTCGCTACCACTCTTCCAGGAATAGGGGTCCCTTCAACTATGACATGGAACCAACCTATTGGGGAGAGGAGGTGCTCAAACAAGAGTAATCTCGGGGCTTTCCGTTTCAACAAGGACGTACTAGAGTATCCTTTGACAACTATTGTTTTGAAATCGTCATCGCATCATTAACTTCGTTTCCCCCTTTGGTATCGTACGTTTCCATCCGAGATGCGCACAGAGAAAGCAGTCAAACAAGTCTGTACAGCACAAAAGCCACTTCGGAATAATGGGTTCGAACTTTGGCGAGTTCAGCGTGACAACCAAACACAGCACCATGGAGTTCATCATACCGTTTCAACCGATTCTAGTCATGTACTAGCACTGCACAGTCTCCCTGAAAAAAGGAGGCGGGACGATGCCTTCTGTCTTCAGTAGCTCGAATTCTCGTGGTTATAATTGTTGGGCTTTCACCTGTGAAAGTCGAGTGTATGCCAACATAGCTTTGTTTTGAATCCAGAACGACCACAAAATGGCCCGGATGGAGTTGGCATTATTATTTGTGACGCAACACTCCATATTAAGAGCTACGAAAGGTACGAGAAATGTATCGATGGTATTGTCCTTCCATAAAAACCCAAGCCTTCCAAGTTTGGTAGGTCTTCAACTGTCTTGCCTGGGACAAGGTTGAGAGAATGACATCTCACAGCCTCACAATATGTTCACAACACCTCATAGAGACGGCAGGGTTTGTCAAGGTCAAGCAAGAAAGTGTGATGACTTCCCACAAGACCAAGTTGCAACTAAAAACCCCTCCTGAAGGGGCAGCACGACTTCATGGAATGCCGTCATTTAGAGTTTGAACCGGTATATATCGGATTTCAAGTTTGGGACCACTGACATTCCCTTTTCTCTTGGCATAATTTTGTTTGTAATTTCTCATGTTGCGCTGCGACACAACTGACATTATCGCCGCGCCCCATTGCGGGTGTTGCTGTTGTATCGATGCTTCTACATCACGGCCAGTGTCTTGGGAAACTGGGGACTATGTCTTTCACTCTGCCTGCACCGTGAATGGGAGTCCAAAAATCGCAATATCATTATCTTCTCACAAATCACAGTCGCTGACTCTATCTATCCAAACATGAAAAGAGGAGTAGGCAGCCTGCGTTGGCTGCTGCTTCTTCTACTTTTTGTCCCTGTCAACTCTCATCGCAGCGCGACGCTATTGCAAGAGAGGCAACTGAAGACTCCAAAGGTTGCGCCTAAGGCCTCTCCAACATCGACGCCAACCAAGAGACCAACCGTTGCACCCACTCTGGCCCCCACAATTGCTCCAACTCCTCCGCCTACTGGTGCCCCAACCCAGGCCCCTACTGATGCCCCGATCCCTGCTTCCACAGATACCCCAACGAAAGGCGCCACTGCAGCCCCAACAGATACTGCCACGGAGACGCCTACTGATTCCCCCACGTTTGTACCCACGGATGTTCCGACTCAGCTCCCCACTGATGCCCCCGTGCCTATCCCTACGGATACTCCAGTTCCTCCCCCTACCAGCGAACCAACCCCGGACAAAACAGACTCCCCAGCCGCAAGTCCAAGCGTCTTCCCAGTAGTCGATTCAATTCTCCCAAATTGGAATTTTGAAGAAAACACAGTTGATCCTTGGTTCGCTTTTGGATCTGGTGTTTCCATCGCTGTTGCTACCGCTCAGGGTATTTCTGGGCAGTATGGGCTCGTTTCTGACCGTGCGGCAGGATCTGGATGGCATGGAATCGCCCAAAATGTCATCGAGTTCTTTCTACCTGGCACAAGCTATTCTGTATCTTTCTGGGCCCGACTGGCCAATGTGCCCGAAAGCGCCACTTCCAAGATCAAGTTGACCATGGCAGAGCAGGCTTTGGATGGTACATGGAAATATGTCACAATTGCTGCTTCGACGGTTGATGGGCTGTCAACAAGTTGGCAGCAGTTCACTGGTACCTACAATGCACCTGACGAAGGGACGGTTTCCGTCCTGAGACTCTACTTTGAAGGGGATACCAATGGTTGGGATATGGCAGTTGACGAGCTCATCATTGTAGAAGACCAACCACCCTCACCTAGCGTTACTCCCACCGATTCTCCAACCGTCTCTCCGACGGTTGCCCCATCATTTTCATCCACAGGCGCACCAACACTGTCCCATACAGTTGCTCCGGTCCTTCCGCCAACTAGAACCCCGACATCTGCTCCTACCGATGTTCCCGTAATTACTCCATCAACTCATTCTCCAGAAACATCCACCCCTTCCCCAGCTACATCCATTCTTCCGAACTGGAACTTTGAACAACCCACCATTGAACCGTGGCTCAACCTTGGATCTGGTGTGTCTGTTAACGTTGCTTCCTCAGATGGTGTTTCAGGAAAATATGCTCTTGTCTCAGATCGCACGGCTGGATCTGGGTGGCATGGCATCGCTCAAAATGTCATTGAATACGTCGTCCCGGGGACAATCTATGCAGTGTCATTCTGGGCCCGTCTGGTCAACGTACCCGAAGGCTCCACTTCTGAAATACGGCTGACAATGGCAGAGACAGCTTTGGATGGCACAGTGAGCTACGAGCAAGTGACCAGTTCTGGTGATGACGGACTTACTACCAGCTGGCAACAGTTTTTCGGTACATACCTCGCATCTGATGAGGGTACTGTATCCTCTCTCCAACTTTATTTCGAAGGGGATAAGAATGGATGGGATTTCGCCGTTGATGAGTTGGTCATGCTGGATGACAAACCGCATGTGGAAGATTACTTCGTGGGTGCTTCTGCCAACACGGCAACAGTCGTTATTCCTCAACCTGATGAACCAGATCTCGCTGCCCCTCGCACGGATTGCCCTCATCTCGCTGCGGGACTCACAGACTGGAATACCCTCTTCCCATGGCCTACCACGGGTCAGAACATCACCATTCCAGAGGACACGTCAGTGGTGGTCACCTCCAGCATTTCAACAGTTTTGGGTTACGTGATGGTTCCAGTGACATCCGAGTTGATCTTCGCCGAGAACGCTGGAGGGATTACGATGGATGCCTACGGAATTGACGTCTGGGGAGCACTCGTAGCGGGATCCGAGACGTGTCGCTATGAAACACCTTTGACAATCACGCTTCACGGGGAACGCCCCCCTGGAGTGACAGATCTGGACAATGCCATGCCTGAGGTGTACAAGGGAATTTCTGTCCAAGGAACCCTTGACTTGCACGGAAAGAGATACTTCCGAACATGGACTAAGTAAGTTGCACTTGCTACATGTGTCGTGTGCTGACTTTGTCACACGCATCACTCCATGCATATCCTCTCACACCCACTTGTTTCTGAAGTCTTGCTCGTCGGGCTCATGTTGGGGACGGTGTATTGTATCTGCAGGATGTTGTAAACTGGGAGGTGGGACAAGCAGTTGTGCTTGTGACTACAGCCGTCCGTGACAGTCGAGACTGGCACCAAAACGAGGTATTCACTATCACCAGTGTTGTCACAGAAGGTATTACCCAACCAGAGGTGAAGGCAATAGTGTACATTGATGGAACTGTGGCCTATGAGCATATCGCCCGACCTGAGTATCAGGCCGAAGTCGGACTTCTCACCAGGACGATCAAGATTCAAGGATCCGAGGTTGACTCACCACCCACTGATACTTCAACTGAAACTTGCGCAACCAAACGTACAGATGGATCGGAAACAGAAATTTTCGGGTACGACCAGATAGTCTGTCCAGACAAGTATTTGACAGGATACGGAGGTCACGTTATCATTCATGATGGTGGTGTGAGTTACGTTGAGGGTGTGGAGCTCTTTAGGATGGGTCAAACCAATGTAATGGCTCGATACCCGATGCACTTTCATATGTTGAGTGAAGGGTGTCGAGATTGCTACTTCAAAGATTCTGCCATTCACGAATCATACTATCGGTGTGTCTCGATTCACGGCACCAATGGTGTCATGGTGTCCGAGAACGTAGCATATGATGTGAGTGGCTTTTGCTACTACTTGGAAGATGGCGTGGAAGAAGAGAACACATTGTCGTTCAATCTCGCAGCACACATCCATGTAATTGGGTCCCCAGCCATTGGCATGGGCCAAGAAGTGCCCGCTGTGACCCGCTCCACTGACTTAACCCTGCCTGCTGATATTGCAGCTTCTGGTTTCTACATTACCAACATGCAAAATCGGATCGTCGGTAATGTTGCTAGTGGTGGATGGGCCGGATTCGCATTTCCTGTATTAACCCAACCAACCGGGCCCTATCGAAATCTTGACTTTTCGCCGTCGACAAGAGTGGCTCTTGAGATTGATGGTAATACGGCTCATTCCACGGCCAATTTCTGGTACAACGCAGGTGCATTCTATTTCGGTGGTTCCCTCTATTACAATGACGATGGTGTCCAGGAATATAATGCTGGCAGAGACCAAGGACGCCTTCGATCCTTCTGTGTGGACAACCCAGCTACAGGACAATGCGACGATTCTTTCAGCGTTGTTTCTAACTTAAGGGTGTATCAAATTGGACATGTTGGTTTGAATTCTTGGTCAGGCTCAATGGAAGTGCATGGATATGAAAGTCATGATACTGGTATGGCGTTCGAAACTCTTGCCGGGGGTTTTTGGGTGAACAACATGCATGTGGTTTGTCGGACAGGTGAAATTCTTGCCCTTCCTATACAACGAGCTGACTACATGAAAGCCGATGGTCTCTATTGGTACGATACAGGCCAGGAACACATCATGACCAACCTGTACTTCAAGAATTGCGGATATCGATCCGACGATTTCAACCAATACGACGTTTCACCCTCACGAGGTTGTAGGAACAATGCCTACAATGGATGTCACCATGAATCCACCGCATTTGGTTTCCTAACTCATTCGGATTCAAGAAATCCAGAGATCATGCAAGCTACTCGAAATGTTACTTTTGATGATGTTGGACGACGTTTTCGACATAGCGTGACTTCGTTTGAATCTGTTAGCGGCCGAATCCAGAATTGGTTGGATGTCGATGGATCTGTCTCAGGTCTGAAGGAACCCACCATTGTTGGATCTGGTATGAACAGTGCAGGTTTATGGTGGAATGTTGGTGAGTATTCATCGGTTTTCTTAGCGTTTTCTTAATTGGCACTCGTACAAATCCTTACCATGTGCATTTTCTTCACCTAGATGACGATGTCAGCCGAGATGATCAAGCCCCATTGTACTTCGTGAATAAGAACGGCGGCCCTGCTAGAGGACTTGCTCATGTCCGGTTCGAATGGGACGATGCGCTGCACTCTCTTGTTGACAATGCAAACTGTACCAACGGAGCCATATATGAGAATGGGGAGCGACTTTTGTGTAACAGTGTTGGTCACATTCGACACTTGGGTTCCAGGTTCAATGTCTCCAACGACCCTTTGGGTGGTTTGCCAATCACAGCGATGCCTGAAGTGGTCGGATTAGGTGGTGGTTTTGGATGGTTCATGGAACTTGATGCAGGTGCTCCCCAAACCTTGAAGATTATGCAGATTGAAAGCACCGAAAACACGGCAGTGTTCTTGTCGATCGCGTACCCTCTTGGAACTTCGTTCAGTGTGATTGCCCATGCTGCGTCGTGGTGTTCAGAGACCTGCTCGAACTCTTGTCAGGAAGAGTTTGCGTCTGTTGCTACGGTGGAAGAAGTTCGTGCCTCTCTTGGAAATGTGTATCATTTCGATACAACGACAGGGCTGCTGACGTTCCGCGTGTCTATGGTACCGACAATGTTTGTGGGCCTTCCAGATTGGAAACTTTGGAATTTCAATGACTTGACATCGAGTGGAAGTTTTGCTTTGAGACGCTACGAGCGAGACGATGTATTGTTACCGAAATCCTCGCCTTCGTACTTCGAGTTGGTTGCCGACTGTGCTCGAAATGGAGCTTATTGTGCGGAATTACCTCCCAAAACTTCAACCTACGACGACGTCTGCTCTCCAGGATACATACAGGAGTCATATGATCGCTGTTGTCTTCCTGATGGCTCTGGGTGCGAGTACGCCTATCATCCTTTGGCAGCAGATACAGGGGTAACAGTGGCCCCGACTTCCATCTCCGACAACATTTTACATAACGGTGACTTTGAATCATCGAGGAAGAATATTTGTCCTTGGACCCGTCTAGGAACAGGAACTGTCGTTTTGGAGAAAGATGATACATTTGAAGGTAGTGTTGCAGCATCAATATCCAACCGCGGCAACACATACACCGGAATCCTCCAAGATATTACCGGACGATTTGAATTTGATACCACGTACGACTTTGCCGCTGCAGTAAAGGTATTGGGGAGTGCAGTCACCACCAGGTTCAAGGTTACCATGAGCATTCAATACGATGGCATCTCGCAAGTAGATTACGTGACTGTGTTCTACCGGTCAGACTTGCCTTCCAACGAGTGGGTGAACATTGAAACAAGCTTCATTCACCCAGTGTCTTCCCTCAAGGGATACCCAGTGGACAAGTTGGATTTATACTTCGAGACTCCAGGGCACACAGATCCTTTCCTGGTTGACGATGCATCGATGCAGGTTTCTGATGCTGCGATAATAGTGTAAACGCAAGAAGTGTGGAAAGCTACAGCAGCGATATATTATCTTCCCTCGTGTGTGCCTGTAGGTCAAGTTCGCCGCTACGCGGATATATACCAATTCAAGAGAAGCTACTTCAGCCCATGATATAGCCAGTGTAGAATGATTGAGCTTGACTGGACTGGGCTTGAATTCACCCCGTTGCTGCGACAAGTAGGCCAATGCATTTTCGCGCCAAATCGGATCTCTTGCCGGCCG
Organism: Nitzschia sp. Nitz4; assembly: GCA_013372465.1. Classification (NCBI taxonomy): domain Eukaryota; phylum Bacillariophyta; class Bacillariophyceae; order Bacillariales; family Bacillariaceae; genus Nitzschia; species Nitzschia sp. Nitz4. Next base: position 69,695 of record WXVQ01000091.1, read on the forward strand.
TCATTTTTGGCGCCAGAACATATCCACCTCCCCACTACTCCCAGTTTCCACTTCTGAACCATCATGGCTTGCACTACTCTCTGTAATAAACTGCAACAAGGAGATGAAGTTTCCAAAGATGAGTTGCAAGCTTTGAGCTCTTGGTTGGGAACGGACAAAATGAAGGAGATCCCACACTTGAATCGCTCCTATTTGCATCGCTACGGTGATGCTCGTTTCTCACAACAAGGATTGGTACGATGCGTTGGTATGGTTCAAGACATGTTGGAACCAGAATATTATGTGGAGCAACATGATGGACAATTCATGCATTTTCGGGATCCTTCTCCTCTCTCCGTAGAGTCTGAGCCTGTGAATCTCCATGGCCGATTGGCGGAACGTCAGCCTTTGTTGGTGGTTCCCTTGCCGCATACTTCCCAATGGTTTGTCGATCACCTCAATCCTAGTACTAGTACTTCCACTGTCTCCGCATCAACACCACTCAAAACGGTGGAAAGCAGTCCTCGTAGTGTGCTCATCCCAGAAAGTCCACCCACCAATGCTGACTCTACCGCAATGTTGGGACAAGATGGGGATTCCTCCAGAAAGCGGCAGCGGGATGGGGACACATCGGAATCCTCCCCAAGAGATTCGAGAAATCCAAAGTTGGATGCTCCTATGGATCAAGGATTGCTGGGACAAGAGTCTGATTGGTGGCCTGCTGGTTGTTGTCAAAGTCCAGCGGAACAATGCCCAGTTCTCGCCAAGTTCTATTATGACCAGTACCCTGAATCCCCTCAAGCCCTGCGATTGAATGATGTCGTTGAAATGATTGGATATATCTCCATGGATCCTTTTCAAGCAACATTTGCCCAAGACGATGCGGAAGATATGTTTCTCATGGGAGACCCCATCCCTCCGCCCAGTCGTTTGCCCCGTCTCCATGTTCTTGCCTTTCGTCCATGCGATTTGGATGAAATGTCTATCGTTCCCACACAAGAGTCTGATTCTACCATGGGAGACGATTCGGAGTCTACGTTGTTGCAACAATTTCTACAAGAATGTACCAACGTGGATGCATCCTTGGCTGAGATCCTTTTTTTGACGTTGGTTGCCAAGTCGGAACGTACATCACCCAGCAATCAGATGAAGAGAGCACCACATGATGCATTGGGATGTGCATCGTTACAATTGCATTGTTCAAATGCCAACTCGTCCTTATTGCTCTTTGAGCAGTTGAAAGCATTCCTATCCGAAACCACACATGTGGTAGCAGTCATGGATGGCTTTGCACTCCTATCCAAGCCTTCGAAGATGACCGGCCGCTTGGAACCCAACAACTGTCAGTTGCCCAAGGGATCCACCATTTTGCTACACTTGGGAAGCAGGGAAATCCCAACCAATACGCGTATGTTCCTCGATGAACTCTTGGGTCAGCATCGAATCAACTATCAGTTTGAAGGGGGTATGGAGGTCCCATTTGAAGCAGACTATCGAATTGTGGTTATTACAGCACCTACTTCGTCACAATATAAAGTCCCATGTACGTTGCGAATGGAACTCTCAGACGCGACGGCCACTAAATTTCCCGAAAGCCAGTCCTCGTTGTCTCAAGTGCGACATCTTCTTTCCAAGGGGTGCCAAAATGTTGGGAACGTTGATCTGCCCTCTACCGTACTGGAGCAAGCTCAAGAAGACTTTCTCCAGCGTCGAGTCCAGGCAAGGAAGGGAAATGATCCAAAGCAACCTGGAGAGGCGGACTTCCACCGATGGTTGACTCTTACAAGGCTTTTTGCCAGGACCAGGTCATCTGCGACAGCCTCGAACGAAGATTGGCGTGCAGCTTTGAGGTTGGACGATATCATTAGTACCTAAGGAAATCAGCAGTAAAAAGGGATGCATAGGTAAAGCGGATGATTATCTTCTATTTCTTGTAGTTGCTTGCTCTGCGACACAATTGCTGACGTCAAAAAACCACCCTATTCAAAACTTGATGCCATACACTGATCATGATAATGGAAACTGTATTCTCGACAACTTCGACGACACCTTCGTCTTTCGTTAGGAGCCATAGCGTTATCAAGTTCTACCTGACGTGGAGCATCAATCATGGCGACAAGTCGTTGCCTTGGTGAAGTATCAACGGCAACAGTCACAGTTTTGTTTCGCTCTGTACTCGGTATCGACGCTCGTCAATCTTCCTTATGGGTACTGAAAGCTTGCGTCATAGCTGCCTGCTTTCAACTGATTCGTCATTGCGCAATCTACTATGGCCTAGAAACCAAATGCCCAACACCTGGCAATCAATCAGATCGGGGGCGGTGGAGCAAGCGACGTAGTCACATGGTTGCTGCTCAAAGTTTCATTCGTAGCCAAGATTTCCCATTTCGTATACAGTCTGCATATTAATAGCAAAAAGTTGCCGCTAGATTCTAAGCACACACGCTGGGTCAAGTCCCCTGATTGAAACAAGTTGCCAAGAGGCGGGTGTAATTCCGAGCAACAATCATACGGATTTTTGGTGGACTCTGCGCTTGCAACAACAGTAGTTGCTGTCTTCCCGCACAGATACAGTTGTAGACATTTACCAGCATCTGTGATGCCGATCCCTTTGCCGATGACCGCTACAAAAGCACGATCCAACTTCAGGGTGAAGGCGTCGAAAAGGCTCGATGAGAGGCTTGCACATTCACACCTATGAACACCGCACAGGCAGTATGGCTGAACGGCGGTTCCCAGGAAAGGCAAGACAATGAATCCATCGTGGCAAGACGAGATTGCTGAATAATTTTCCAAAGACAACCCTTTGAAAGTAGAGACATATTTTTTTGCAGGAACAGTATATAGTTCATGTTATCCACATGAATCTTGTTAATTGGAATCTGTCTGATGGGCCCGATTTGTCGATTTGACGTCGGAAGCGGCTCTTCTTGATCATTGAAGGATGGGCACATCAATGTCCTTCTGCCGCGTCTCGTTCTAATAGACGTCGGAGAATGTGGCAATATATATTGCCAATACACAGCGGCAACAGTCTTGTTGCAGAGTCACAAGAGAAACAATGCCTCCACACCATGATCGCTAACAAGAGCCAGCACTTACCTTCCGACCATAGGATTTATGATGCAACTTGTCAACACAACATCCCACTCTGATCCCACTGTACTATTCTCCGTCCCCACAAAATCAAAGTGTGGGCAAACCAAAGATGAAAGGAGCAGCGGCCATCGGGAGACGACTGTTTCTTCTGTTGCTTGTGGTGACCCACGTCGCTTCCTACAGCAGTTCGGATTGTTTTCCTGCCAACGGGAAAAAGCTGAAGAGGGCTGTCAAGGCATACTTTTACAAAGGCAAAAACG